>JACBKR010002032.1:0-37667 GCA_014218235.1 Colocasia esculenta | reverse complement strand
TCAGCAGCTACTTACTCAGCTTCAGCTGTAGATAATGCCACTGAATTTTGTTTCTTTGAAGACCAGGATATCAACATCCTGCAAGAAATTGACAACCGCCACTGGTGCTTTTTCTATCTACTTTGCATCCAGCATAGTCAGCATCAGAGTATCCTACTAAATTAATTTCACAAGATTTTGGATACCACAGACCTAAGTCATGAGTTCTAGCTAAATATCTGAATATTCTTTTTACAGAAATTAAATGTGATTCTCTAGGATCTGCTTGATACCTAGCACACATGCATACACTAAATAAGATATCAGGTCTACTAGCTCAAATAGAGCAGTGAACTTATCATCCTCTGTAGATCTTTGATCTACTTTCTTACCATCTTTGTCACTGTCCATCCTCGTTGATGTGCTCATTGGTGTTGACAATGGCTTGGTATTTTCGAATCCAAACTTCTTAAGGAGTTCTTTGTGTACTTTGCTTGACAGATTGAGTTCCTTCCTTTCCTTGTTTGATTTGTAGTCCAAGGAAATAATTAAGTTTTCCCATCATGCTCATTTCAAATTCCCCTGCATCAACTTTTCAAAGTACTTGCAAAGGATTCTCAGTAGAACCAAAAATAATATCATCTACATAAATTTGAACTAGTAGAATGTTTTTGACCTTTGACTTTATGAAAAGAGTACTATCTACTTGACCTCTACTAAAACCATGGTTTAAAAGAAAAGAACTAAGCCTTTCATACCAGGCTCTAGGTGCTTGCTTTAAACCATATAGCCTTATGAAGTTTAAAAACATGATTAGGAAATCTGTGTCATCAAAACCCGGGTTGTTCCCATAAACTTCCTCTTTTATAAACCCTTTAAGAATGCAGATTTAACATCCATTTGAAATAGTTTTAAGTCTAATGCTGATGCATATGCTAATATATTTTAATGGCCTCAAGTCTAGCCACAGGTGCATAGTTTTCATCGAAATCTATGCCTTCCTCTTGAGAATAGCCTTGAGCTACCAATCTGGCCTTGTTTCTTAAGATTACACCAGTTTCATCCAATTTATTTCTGAACACCCATTTGTGCCAATGATTGGATGGTCTGATGTCTAGGAACAAGTGACCATACTTGGTTTCTCTTGAACTGATTAGTTCATTTGCATGGCTAATATCCAAGATTCATCACAAAAGCTTCATTGACTGTCCTCGGCTCTATTTGAGAAACAAATGCTAGGTAATCACAGGGAATTACATTACCTCTTGTTCTTACCCTACAGATGGATCACAATAATATTTTCGAGAGGGTGATCTTTCTTGTGTCTTCATTCCTTTGAAGATTTTCATGTGTAATTTCCTTTTGTTGCATGTCTTCCAGAGGTGGATCATCCTTGTCCTCAATTGATGTATTTTTTAGTTTCTTGGACAGCTCATCTGTATCATCATTATCACTATCTTCTTCCTTTCTCAAGGAAGGGTTAGTTTCATCAAAAATAATATGTACTGACTGTTCAATTAATAAAGTGCGTTTATAAATACTCTATAGCCTTTGGGTTTGAGGTGTACCCCATGAAGATACCTTCATCTGATTTGGCATCCAGCTTACCAATGTCCTTTTTTCCATTGTTGTGGATGAAACAAGGACATCCAAAAGTCCTGAAGTGGCTGATCTTTGCTTCTTCTTTCTTTTGAACAGTTCATATGAAGTCTTCTTCAAGATTGGCCTGATCATTACTCGGTTGATAATGTAGCTTGCTGTGTTGACTGCTTCAGCCCAGAAGTATCTTGGCAGATCATATTCTGAGAGCATAGTTCTTGCAATATCCAACAGGGTTCTATTCTTTCTCTCAGCGATACCATTTTGCTGTGGTGTTCTTGGTGCTGAGAAATTATGCTCAATTCCCTGATCATCACAGAATCTAGCAAACTTTTCATTCTGAAATTCACCACCATGATCTGATCGGATAGACACAATGCTGAACTTCTGATTTTTCTGGACTTTCTTGCTGAAACTGACAAAGTTTTCGAAAGTGTCATCTTTATGCTCTAGAATGATACCCATGTAATCTTGAGAAGTCATCGACTATGACAATCCAAAGTTCTTTCCTCCAGACTGGTAGTCCTCATTGCCCAAATAGATCCATATGAAGGAGCTCTAAGGGTTTTGAGGTGTCACCACGGTCTTTGACTTGAAGGAGCTCTTGTGTGCTTTCCCTTAGCACAAGTCTACAGACACCATCCATTTTTGCACTGACCTTAGCAGACCTTCCACAAGATTCTTCTTCAGCAATTTTCTCATGCCATCTATGCTGCAATGACTTAGTCGTCTGTGCCATAATTCAGTAGATTTATCCTTATTTGCTGCCAGACAGACGTTTTGTTCCTTGAGTTCCTCAAGATAGAGCACATACAAATTCTTTTCTCTATTAGCTTCAAAGATGACTGCTCCATCCTTCAGTATGCTGCACTTTGACTCTTGAAACTTGATTTGATGGCCTCTGTCACACAGCTGGCTGATGCTAATGAGATTGTGCTTCAATCCCTTGACTAATAACACATCTTCTATGACTGTTTTTCCTTTGTTATTCACAGAGCCACTGCCTATCACTGTTCCTTTCCCATTATCTCCATAAGTGACTGTTCCTTCTTCAGCTTGGAGATGAGAGAATAACTTCTGGTTTCGACATGTGCCTTGAGCACCCACTATCCAAATACCACTTGGATGCTCGAGGGTAACCTGAAATAAAAGCATCAAGTTTTAAGTACCCAAATTCTTTTGGGTCCTGATGGGTTAGTGTCATTGATTTTACCTTTTATTATCCATTTCTTATGTCTTGTTGGGCATGTCGTTATGATATGTCCTAACTTGTTGCAGTGACTACAGCAGGATAATTGGTTACTTTTTCTATGTATTTGAAATCAGCTTTGTATGCTATATCTTGTCAGGTATAAATTTTGGTGTTGGATATGTTTTAGGATAAACTATGGTTTTTTCATTATCGGGGTGTATATCCTAATCCATTTTCTTCTTACCTGATCTTCTAGCACCTTTTAATATGAGGGAGTTTTTACCTTGGTGAATTTTTCTAATGTGCTAGATAACTGTATATTTCTTCTGTTAGTGTTTTGATTTTAGTTTTCATTCATCTGAACTTACTTGTTTCTCTAATTTAGTTATTTTTTCATTCTTAGCTTTGTCTTCACATAACAGTTCATTTCTTCTTTTAAGTTCAGTTATTTGACTTTCTAATTGTTCATTTTCTGATTTTAGATCTGAGTTTGTATTTTCTATACAGACTATGTTTTCTTGCTTACTTTTAATAGTTTGGTCACTTCTTTATATTTTTCATATAGTTCGTTGAAAGCCTCTTCTAAACTATCAGAATCTGAACCATTGCATGAATCAAAAGAGGAGTCAGAAGTTACTTGTCTTCGGCATTGGCCATGAGAGCCAAGTTGGCTTCTTCTTCATCGCTGCAGGAGCTTGACTCACTGTCTGAGTCACTACTGTTTTCCCATGCTGGCCATTGCTTTCTTCTTGTATTTCTGAATCGTCTGAAATTATCTTTCTTCTTATGTTCATCTTTCTTGAGCTTTGGACAATCTGCCTTGATATGTCCAGGCTTCTTGCACTCATAACATGTAGTTCTCCTTTCTTCAGATCTTTTCCTTCTTGCTTCTTAAACTCTTTATTTCTCTTGAAGAATCTTCTGCCAGATTGAAACTTTTTCTTTTGGCTAGAATTTGTTGAAGTCTTCTGGACAGCATAGCTTCTTCATCATCACTGTCCTTGTTGTCTCTCACTGTTTTCCAGTGATTCTTCTGACATTCTTCATCAGCCTTGAGCGCATTTGACTGCTTCTTTCTGCTGGAGGATTCTCCTAATCTCTCCATGTTTATCTCATGGGCCATAGGGACCCAATGAGCTTTTCTAAGGACATTCTTTTTAGATCGCTAGCTTCCTCAATGGCTTTCACTTTTGGGATCCATGAGGATGGTAAAGATCTAAGAATCTTTCTGACCATATCTCCCATTTCATAGGTCTTTCCTAGACCAGCTAGACCATTTGTGATGTCAGTGAACCGACTGAACATTTGAGTTATGGATTCACCTACTGCATCTGAAATCTCTCATACTGAGTGACAAGAATGTCGATTCTTGTTTCCTTTACCTTGTCTGTGCCTTCATATGTGATCCTGAGCTTTTCCCACATTTCCATTGAGGATTTGCAGGCTGAAACTCTGTTGAACTCCTTCTTACTTAGAGCACAGCATAAGATGCTCTTTGCTTTGCAATTCAAGGAGATCTTCTTTCTGTCATCATCTGTCCAATGAGCTTTCTCATTTGTGACCAGGAGATCACCTTCTTCTATTATGGACCAAATCTGATAGTCGTGGCCTTGCAGAAAATACTCCATTCTGGTTTTCCAATATGTGTAATCTTCTCCATCGAACAATGGTGGTCGGTTTACAGACTGACCTTCGTTGTGACTTTGGGCTGCCATGGATCTTTACTCTTCAGATCGTTGGATCCTTCTTTGTCGAAGAGACTCGCTCTGATACCACTTGTTGCCCAGTTGACGAGCCCAGGGGGGGGGGGGTGAATGGGTCTTTTAAAAATAATCTAGAAGATACCTGTAACTAAAAACATTCACACAAATGATCTTCGAAGAAGGTTAGTGACTGTTAGTTTAAATATCAAACACATAAAGAAGATAATCACACAACACAAAGGATTATCCTGGTTCGGACCTCCTCTCCTTAGGATCCTACGTCCAGTCCCTGAGCAACAACTCAGGATTTCACTAACTAGGGTACAGTCCCCCTAAGGACGCAACAACACCCAGCTCAGCTGGTCTTCCTTCACACCCGAAGGGAACAACAACACCATGGATACCCCACCAGGTCTTCCTTCACAACCGAAGGGAACAACAACACCCTGGATACCCCACTAGGTCTTCCTTCACAACCGAAGGGAAACAACACCTGGATGCCCCACCAGGTCTTCCTTCACAACCGAAGGGAAAAACTCCTCAAAGAGAATTGAATGAAATTCAAGCCCCTAGATCAGCCTTTTGACAAGCAAGATCTGAAGCCACTAGCACTGAGAGCAAAGAATCTAAGCTAAGCGCACTCTCAGAACTACACAAGCTCTCTCAAGATTTTCAATACAGAGTGGAGAGCAAAGAGCAACACGAGAAGAAATGAGTTTCTTGGCTCTTAGGATTCTAGCAGAAGATTTGAATTGCTTCAAAGAGTGTTCTCTACTTGGATGATCCTTATTCTTCTCTTCTGTCTTGAATTTATATCTTCTTTTGAAATCCGGCCGTTGAAGTAACCGTTGTCCCTTAGATTGGTAGTCGTTAGACTGCTTGACATTTGGAAGCTTCAAAAATATTTTATCCATTTGAGCACGCAAAGAGATAATGTCTTCTGCCATCTGTATGGTCCAACATTGTATGACAGAACGTCTGTAGGACCCTGCATAAATTAAATGCTAGAATAGTAGACAGCTAGGTTGTCTTTAGTTGTCAGTAAACATTGATAAGAATATTCACCAAAATAGCAATGCTAAATAGTTTCTTCTAAAAGATATTGACAGAAGATGCACTAATAATGGATGATATAGTCTGCATGCATACAGAGGTACGTTCAGATCTCATAAATGCAGGAGTGTAAGAGAGATATAGACGTGGACTTTGACTAGTCAACGCTTTTAAGATGAATAAGATATCAAGTCGATATAGATATGAAATTGATGGCTATATGACTTATGAAATCGTTATGAATAAGACAGATTGACCAAGTCGTTATGAGATATAGCAAATCGTTGTGAAACACTTATCAAATCGTTATAGAAAGCAAATTGTTGTGTTCACTGAAGAAATCGTTGTGAAACACTTAACAAATCGTTATAGAAAGCAAATCGTTATGAGCGCTTAAGAAATCGTTGCATAAAGAAAATCGTTATGAGCGCTTAAAGAAATCGTTACGCAAGGCAAGTCGTTATGAGCGCTTAAGAAATCGTTGCACAAAGCAAATCGTTGCGAGTTCTAAAGAAATCGTTATGATTACTTATAGAATCGTTATGACTGGCAAGTCGTTACACTTTCTAAAGAAATCGTTGCGATGACTTATAGAATCGTTATGACAGGCAAGTCGTTACGCTTTCTAAAGAAATCGTTGCGATGACTTATAGAATCGTTATGACAGGCAAGTCGTTACGCTTTCTAAAGAATCGTTGCGATGACATAGAATCATATACTTACAAAGAAATCGTTATGATCTTCACAGAAATCGATATGGACTCTGAGAAATATCATGTTGAAAAGATTAAGGCTTCAGAGAAGTAATGCATACCTTTATTGGCTTGTTTGACCTTGGTTTTTCCTGTACTTAAGACTTATGAAATATTCATTAGATATTATTGATAAAATCTAGTTAGTTTTGTTAATCACCAAAATACATATGTAATTAATTAAAATTACATGGGGACAGACTGATCATCACCTGTATGTCTAGGTTGTTTAAACTGGTTTCGTTATTTTTCAACAGTACAATTTGTTCTCTATTTCGGAAGCACCCTGGTCCCTATATGGCAGTTCTGGACTGCAATCCAAGAACATGTCCTTGCTCTGTCAGGAGCAAGCGCAGACCCTGTGAACGCGACGGCCCGATAGGCCGCGTTCTGAGGTCTTGTCGCGACATCCAACACTGTCGCGATCTGATCGCGGCGAAGCGCTCCGTCGCGACCGTGCTGCCTGATCTGACCGCCCAGTCGTGTTCTTTACAACACCCTGTCATTTTCTGGTCCCGACCCGTCGCGATCCTTGCTGTGATCTGTCGCAACCTGACCCCGGGCCTGACAGCCCCTGTCGCCTTCCTTATATGAACCTATCGCGACCTGACCCCGAGCCTGACAGCCCTGTCGCTATCCTTATATGCCCCTGTCGCGATCTCAGGATTTGTCATTAAACCCCACCTACTTTCTTGCAAACCTAACCACTATACCGAGGTCTGGTTAAGGTAATATTTAGTGTGTAATTCACATGTTTTGGGTCTAATCAATGCATGGTGGTTATTTTAATGGCTTAAAAGTGTTAAACCATTTGAAAAGCTTTAAGAACACGAACATTATTTCTAACGGCTTTCTTAATGCGTGACTATTCAGGTGATCTTTGATTAACTCTTCGAACTATTCTAGCTTCTTAAATGATGAATTGTTATCTTAAAAATCATGAATCCATGTTTAGTTAAGGGCATAGTTTCACTTTATGCTATCATGTTAAAGTATTTTTCCGCGAGTTTGAGAATTGAGACACGCGTACCGCACTACACACTCACACTGTTAGGCAGCCCCTTTCTTGAGAATTGGAAACTCTCTACGGGTCATTCCGAATCGGTAGACTAGCGACCTTTTCACCAAGGCCTCCGTAAATCTCCTCTGACCATGGATTCCACATGGCCGACGAGTTGGTTGTACCATTGAAGTTCCATGGAGATAGCGTGCACTTCCTTTCTCTTCTTGTTCTCGTGAGTATGATTTACAATCTAGACCAAAGCCATTAATGTAAAGATTGAACGAAAATATAATCGTACCGTTATGCTGCCGAATTTATCTCTTGACCATTGTTCTCATGAAATCATGTTCATTTACTTATTACTTATTCTCATCATCATCATGAACATGACATTACATATGCTTACTTATTGAAACTCTCATTGGCCATTATTAATGACTGTGGGTATCTACATTTAAAATGTTTCATGAGATTGTTGACAGGGCACGGCGTGTGTCCAAGGGCTCCAGTCTAGCCCCAATGACGGCGAGTCATAAATATACTGTTAACCATGGGGTATAATGATTACTGGCGTTGCATCTGCACTGGGAGTCCTGCTTGCTTGTTGAATGATAGATACAATACCACATACACATGTCCTGATGTACATTCTTGATGGATCTTTTCTCGGTGTACATTAGTGTCTATGTGCCGGATTAGTGTTACTTGATCGTGCTCGTACATTCTTGCTTGCTTGCTTGCTTGCGTGATATGGCCATTCTGCATTTAATGCAATTAGTGATATCTTGCGTTCTTGAAAGCTATTGAAATCAAGTGAAATCTTGCGTGCTTGTACAAAGTGATCTATTACTAGTTCTTTCTTATCATCTTGTTCAAAATCTTGTTCTATCTTGTTCACTCCATCTAGCTTGTTTTCATGTATCATGTTTTAATGAGTTTTATTCGTACTTGCATATCATTCATCGTGCTTACCTAGTTCTAAATTGCTAATCACTTATATCATTGCCCGCACATTGAGATATAAATCCTACTGGGCTAGTTTGCTCATCCCCTACTTTTACCCAATCTAGGTGACTATGACGTTCAAGAGGAAGAGCAAGTCGAGGATGGGAATGCGTCCGAGTGAAGAGCGTTCCAACTATGAGTCCAGTTATAGTAGTTTGCTTCGAGTGTTAGTACAATGTAGTAGGAAGTGAGGATTAAATGTACTTTCCCTTTTATTGAGTCTTAGTCCTGTACTAGTTTCCATTTGAATACAAAGCGTTGAGATTTGAATACAATTTATACTGAGTTCAACATATGGGCTTTATTATGATGTTGTGTTGATACACAATTAGTGCGTGCTAGCTAGAGGCTTATATGACAACTGTTCACGTCTCGGGATATCGACTTTAATTAATTAATAATATCCGCTGCATAATTCTCGGGACGTGACAGTTTAGTGGTATCAGAGCCTAGGAATACCAAATAGGATATGTCTCAGGAATAGGAGATACCTATGGAACCTAGGTCATGGAAATTAAATACAGTACCTGGTGAGAATGGGTAGAGACTGGGAGTATGATAGAATGAACAAAACACTCCTACCCATTGACTCTGATAATGTATCTAGAGACATTAATTGGTTTCCATCCTTTTCTCAGGAACCCTCATAACTCTTACACTCAACTGCAATGGCTCGTAATCAGTGTCAAGTTATGCAAGAAACCGTGGCTGGACTGACCTAGGCATTACAAAATGTAGTTCAGACTAGAAATCAGGCTGGAGCTGCAAGGAATGGAGCCGGTGATCTGCACCGGAATTTTAGGAGTTTAAACCCTCCTCGTTTCTCTGGATTCCCTGATCCGGACGAGGCAGAAAATTGGCAGGAAGAAATAGAAAGGATCTTCCAAGTAATGCAATGCACCAATAGGGAGAAAGTGGTACTGGCCACTTTTTAATTTACCAAGGATGCTCGAGCTTGGTGGAAGGCCACATCGGCCCATCTGCCTAATATAGCTGAATTGGAGTGGGCTAGATTCCTGGAGATATTCCGACGAAAGTATTTCTCTGAGAGAGTCAAGGAGAAGAAGGCAGCGGAGTTTGCCGCACTAAAACAAAAAGGAATGTCCGTGGCTGAGTATGAGGCTCAGTTCGCGCGTCTTGATGTGTATGCCCCACACTTGGTGAGAACGGAAAGATTAAAGGCTAACCGTTTCATGGACGGGCTTAGGCCCATGTTCATTGAAAGGCTCGGACCACACAATATTCAAACTTATACTGAGATGGTCCAAAGAGCTCAGCTGGTAGAAGACACCATGGCCAAAGTGGAGGGAATGAGGGGCAAGGACAACTCCAAGCCGGTCTTCGTCAGGAAGGGAGCACCTAATATTGCTCCAACCTTTCGTAACAACAACGTCAACAACAACAACAAGAGGCCGAATATCGAAAGGGATATTGCTGGAGATAAGAGAGTAAGTGGAAGGTAGGCAGTTGGCGGAAAACTGCAAATTCTGTGATAAACCGGGGCACCGAGCTGAAGAATGCTGGAAGAAGCTCGGGGCATGCTTGAGATGTGGTGGTCGTGACCACCGTATTCCTGAATGTCCAATGATGAAGGACCAACCAGGCAGAGCTCAGAATATACCACGGCGTCAGGGACGCCTTAATGCTGTCATAGAAGCTGACTTACCCGAGGAAGGGGGTATGGTGGAAGGTACCATTCCATACACTCTCAACCCGCATTTGTGCTTATTGATACTGGAGCTACTTATTCATTTATTTCCACCACATTTGCTGCAACTCTACCTGTCAAACCTGTACCCTTGAAATCCAAGATCACTGTAGCCTCTCCACTAGGCTCAGAATCTGAACTCACTCACTACTTGCCGAAATTTGAAACTATAATGTAGGACACAATCTCCCTGCCGACCTTATCTGTTTAGACATGAAGGGTTATGATGCCATTCTGGGTGTTGATTGGCTAATTGAATATGATGCCGATGTAAACTGTCGTCATAGGAGGGTCACTTTTAAAAGACCAAACCTTCCAACTCTATCACTACTTGGCACCCGCTATCACAAACATCCTATCTTGATATCCTCCTTAAAGGCTTCTAAGCTGATCAACCAGGGTTGTGATGCTTTCCTAGTTTCTGTCTTGGCAACTGAAAAGAAGAAACCGACCCTAGAAGACATTCCATTAGCCAGGGACTATCCTGATGTATTTCCAGAGGAATTACCTGGTATACCACCTGAGCGGGAGGTAAACTTCACCATTGAGTTACTCCCTGGGGCAGCCCCTGTTTCAAAAGCCCCGTACCGCATGTCCTGTTGAATTGCAGAGTTAAAGAGACAGATCCAAGAATTACTAGATCAAGGTTTTATCAGGCCTAGCACATCCCCGTGGGGAGCGCCGGTGCTATTTGTCAGAAAGAAGGACGGGACAATGAGGCTATGCATTGATTACCGTCAGTTAAACCAGTTGACAATAAAGAATAAGTATCCACTGCCCCACATCGACAAGCTGTTTGACCAGATCTCGGTGCACAATATTTCTCCAAGATAGATCTAAGATCAGGCTACCATCAACTAAGAATAAAGGAGGAGAATATTCACAAATCTGCATTCCGGAGTAGATACGGTCACTATGAGTTCGTGGTCATGCCGTTTGGTTTAACAAATGCTCTAGCGGCTTTCATGCAACTTATGAATAATATTATAGGCCATACTTGGACCAGTTTATAGTGGTGTTCATTGATGACATCCTTATTTACTCCAAATCCAAAGAAGAACATGAGGAACACTTGAAGGTGCTCTGCAAGTGCTCAGAGATAATCAACTCTATGCTAAACTTAGTAAGTGTGAGTTCTGGATGGAGGAAGTGTCTTTCCTTGGTCACATCATATCCAAGGAGGGAATCGTTGTGGATCCATCTAAGGTGGAGGCGGTAAAGAACTGGGAAAGGCCGACAACTGTGTCGGAGATTAGGAGCTTTCTGGTTTAGCCGGTTATTATCGTCGCTTCATTAAAGATTTCTCAAAGATAGCTGTACCATTGACCAGGCTTACCAGGAAGGAGAATTCATTTGCATGGACCGATGAATGTGAAGAAAGTTTCAAGGCATTAAAAGGGCACCTTACCTCGGCACCTGTACTGACACTGCTAGTTGCTGGGGGTAGTTTTGAAGTATACACCGATGCATCCGGATCGGCCTAGGCTGTGTGCTGATGCAAAGTGGGAAAGTTATATGCTACGCGTCTAAACAATTGAAGAAGCACGAGGACAATTATCCCGTACATGATCTGGAGCTTACTGCTGTAGTCTTCGCCTTGAAGATATGGCGGCATTATTATATGGTGAGAAATTCATTGTGTTTTCTGACCATAAAAGCTTGAAGTATCTGTTTTCTCAGCAGGACTTGATATGAGACAGCGGAGGTGGTTGGAGTATCTCAAAGACTTCGACTTCACGATCCAATATCATCCAGGAAAAGCAAATGCTGTGGCAGATGCTCTAAGTAGGAAGCCAATGATCACATTGTCAAGTTTAATGGTGGACGAATGGAAGTTATTAGAAGACTTCGCCAAGTTGAATATTGATGCTGACATCAATGAGAAGGGATGCCTTGTTGCTAGTATTGTTGGGCTTTCAATATATCATGTTTTTTATGATCACATTAATATCCTTGAACATTGATTTAATGCAAAATTGATGTGCTAACTAACATGAAAAACACCATGAAAGTGATTGTGTTAAATATTGCTAAATCATACAATGTATATCACTAACAATGTATTTGCATGTAGGTGCACAAGCATGAAAGATGGAGCATTGAGAGATGAGCAAATAGCACAAGAAATTGTCAAAGAAGTGTATCTGTCGACAGGCCCAGGGCATGTGTCGACAGATACACACAGACAACCCAAGACAGAGTTCAGTTTTTGCATCTCTGAGTGCACCTGTCGACAGATGCAAATCACCTGTCGACAGATACACACAGACAACCCAAGACAGATCTCAGGTTTTGTATCCCTGAGTGCACCTGTCGACAGATGCAAAGTACCTGTCGACAGATACACTCAGAAATTCAGATTTCTGAAACCCAGTTCTCAGCCTGAGTCCATCTGTCGACAGATGCAAGTGCACCTGTCGACAGACGACAGAAACATGAGTTTTAGAGATTCCAACTCCGGCCCCATTTGGGTGTTTCCTTCCTCCACGACCCCCACCTTTACCTAACACTATATAAGCATCTTTTTGGAGCCAAATTCGCAGAGAGCAGCCTCCCAACCAAGAGCCTCCAAGGGACCAAGAGGAAAAGCCCCATTTGCTGCCCTGCTTCAATCTTCTGCCCAGATCATCGTGGAATCACCATCCATGCGAAGTTGAAGCCGGATCGTCATCAATCAACCTTCTACATCGATCAATCTACATCCAATCGAAGTTTGAAGAGCGTCTGAACGATCCACGAGAAGAATTCAACTGGATTTGTTCCCCAACTCTAAATTCTTCTCTATTTCACATTTTCCATTCCATTGGTTGTGTGTGGTTGTGTTTCAAGCATCCCTTGTGCTTGATCCACGAAATTGTGGTTGTTCTGATCGTGGTCATCAGACAACGTGTGTGTGGTTGAGTTGTTGTGTTGAACTCGCTCATAAGCAGTCGTTCTGCGTGTGGTGTGGACGGTGGATGTAGGATACACGAGTTGTGTACTCCGAACCACCTTAAATCATCGTGTCCTGTGGTTTGCTTGCGTTTTGCGATAGATGATGGTAGGCACGTTGTTCATACTCACGTTGATATCCTGTTCTCATTTAGATCAACTCAAGCTTTCTTATACTCAATCGAATTCCAATCAAGTTTCATTAAGATCGATGTAGCACCGAAAAGAAGCCATCAATAATTAGAAATTGCTGTAATCTATTCAACCCCCTTCTAGATTACCATATTGTGTTATTCCGCATAACCTTCAATTGTATCAGAGCGGGTTTCTCCGATTTACAGTTTTCGTAATTTGATCTAGCGATCAGGAGATTCTCGATCTTATGGATCTAGCAAAGGGTATATGGCCGAGGGACATTCAGTAACCAGGCCACCCTATTTTGATGGCACTGACTATTCTTATTGGAAAAATCGTATGCAGGTATTTTTGAGAGCTCAAAATTACGAGCTGTGGAAGATAGTCAGCAAGGGACCATATGTGTTGCCCGAGGACGAAGACACCTGGACGAAAGACCAAATAGCTAAAGGAACTCTCAACTGGAGTGCACTAAACATGATGCAATGTGCGTGTGCATCCAAAGGAGTTCTCAAGAGTCTCCACATGCTCAACAGCAAAAGAGATGTGGACAAACTGAACTCATTTACGAAGGTACGTCCGAGGTAAGGGAAACTAAAGTTAGCATGTTAGTGTCTGAATATGAAATGTTCAAGATGAAAACTGATGAAAACATATCAGACATGTTTGCAAGATTCATGCTAATAGTTAACGGGCTAAAAGGTCTTAAAAAGGAATACTCTGAAAGTGACTTAGTAAGAAAGATACTTCGATCTCTTACTTCATCTTAGAATACTAAGGCCACTGTCATTGAGGATTCCAAAGACCTTTCTAAAATGAAATTGGATGAACTAATTGGCTCCTTAATGACATATGAAATCAACATCAAAAGAAAAGAATTAGAAGAAAATCCTAGGAAGTCAATTGCTTTAAAAGCATCCAATAAAACATCAACAAGCTCCAAGAAATCCATTCAACAAGATAGTGATGAGCAAGGAACATCTAGTGAGAGTGATAATGATGAAATGGCAATGCTCACTAGACAATTCAAGAAATTTCTGAAGTTCAAAAGAGAGACTCAGGTAACTCCAAACCCTTTCAAAAGAAAAATTTTCACAGAAATATGAGTCCAACAAAAATCTGATATTGTTTGTTATGAATGCAAGAAACAGGGCACATGAGAAGAATGCCCGGAACTCAAGAAGAAGCTGAAGAAGAAAAATTCATCTTCAAGAAAGCCAAAGCAATGTTGGCAACCTGGAGTGATGAAGATGAAGATGAAGATGCACAAGAAACATCCGATGATGAAGAAGTTAAATGCTTAATGGCAAGGAGTGATGACTCCACCGAGGTAAACTTCTCATTTGATAATTACACTGCAAGTGAATGGGAGGAAGCATACACTACTCTATTTGAAAAATTGTGAATATAGATCTGAAAATAAGCATTGAAAAAGAAATGCAACTCCCTTGTGCATGATAAAACAACGATGAACGAATTGCATTCCTGACAAAAGAATAGAAATGATGAAAGTTGATGAAAAGACTCATAGTGAAGAGATGGATTGCTTGAAAATGAAATTACAAGAAACACAAAAAGAAAAGGACTGTTTAAGCCATTCTCTTGAATTCCTTCAAGAAGAACATCTAGAAACAAAGAAAAGTTGGAACAAACTGAAAAGGAATTGAAAGAGAAATCTGAGGACTTGATGAAATTTGTAAAAGGAAAGCAAAATCTAGATGCGGTTTTGGGTGCTAAAACATGTAACCAAGCATGGGTTAGGATATCAACCTGTCAAACAAAAGAAAATAGGAGAGTCATTGATCACTTCCTTTGTTGATCCTAGCCCAAGCACAAGCAAGCATGTTCCCACAAAGCATAAAACAAGTCAATCTCAGACCAAAGTATTGCAACCCAAACAAATCAAACAAACAAACTCCAACAACAAGAAACCACCTATCGACAGATGGAATGGTGCCTGTCGACAGGCAAGAACAACTTCAACCAATAACAGTCTATCAAGCAACAAAAATTGAAAAGAAAATTCCTTCATGCAATGTGTGTAAAAAGATTGGTCATGATGAAAAACAATGCTGGAATAATCCAAAGAAACAGAAATTCAAACAAGTTTGGATTCCTAAACATTTACTTTGTTGCATGAATGAAATTTTGGGACCCAAAGTAATTTGGGTACCAAACCTCTTGTCTGATCCACATATGCAGGAATGCCTAGCAGCCCAACATCAAAACAAATGGTACTTGGATAGCGGCTGTTCGAGGCACATGACGGGCGACAAAGCTAAATTCTGTTTCCTAGTGGAGAAAGACGGAGGACAAGTCCTTTTTGGAGGTAACAACAAAGGCCAAATCATTGGCACAGGTAATGTTGGTAAGTGTCCCTCCAATTCAATTGAAAATGTACTGTTTTTGATGGCCTTAATCACAATTTGCTTAGCATAAGTCAATATGTGATAGAGGTCACAACGTCATTTTTGAATCAAATTCATGTCAAATTGTTGATAAAGAAACAGGAAGTGTAAAATTTTCTGGAAAAAGAGTGAATAACATCTACTTAGTTGACTTAGATGATCCAGAAAATGACAACTTGTGTCTTGTTGCAAATAGACAGGATGAATTGACCTTGTGGCATCGTAGGCTTGGCCATGCGAGCTACAACGTATTGCACAAGATCATGAAGCTCAAATTAGTAAGTGGACTTCCTGACATTTCTTTTAACAACAATGAAAGTTTTTGTGATGCATGTGCACAGGGAAAACAGACCCGAAAGTCTTTCAAATCCAAGCACCGGTAAGCACATCTAAACCATATGAATTGTTGCACATGGACCTTTTTGGACCAACTAGAACGTAAGTCTCAATGGCAAACGTTTTGGTTTTGTCATTGTAGATGATTTTTCTAGGTTCACATGGGTCAAATTCTTGGCACACAAAAGTGAAACACTTATAATCTTCCAAGAATTCTTTAACAAAATTGAGCATGGCAATGTGAATAAAATATGCTCAATCCGCACCGATCACGGGGGAGAGTTTGATAACAATGCATTTTCTGATTTTTGCAGGCACCAAGGGATTGAACATATTTCTCCTCCCCAAGGACTCCAGAACAAAATGGAGTAGTGGAGAGGAAAAACAGAACATTGGTGGAAATGGCTCGCACTCTTCTGGTTGAAGGCCAACTCTCCAGAAGCTTTTGGGCAGAAGCGTGAACACTTCATGCTACATTCTAAACAGAGCCATGGTAACCTGTGATAAAGAAAACCCCCTACCATTTGTTGAAAGGTAAGAAACCCAACCTTGGATACTTCCGAGTATTTGGCTCAAAGGTATTTATTCATAACAATGATAAATCTGATTTAGATAAATTTGAAGCCAAAAGTGATCAAGGTGTTTTTCTAGGCTACTCAGAACACTCTAGGGCATATAGGGTGTTTAACAATAAAACACGCACTGTGGAAGAAACTCCACATGTAATTTTTATGAGACTTATGCCAAATCTAACAGTTTGACTGTTAATAGAACTGAAAAAGAAGATGAGGAACATCACTTGAGGACCTACAAGTCAAAGCAAAAGACAAATCTGAAGAAGATTCCAAGACCAAAGGTGGATATCTTCACAGGACTATGATGAAGATGATGAATAGCCTTCAGAAAACAAGATGAAACACATGAAGAAAATCCACTAGAAGGTGAACCTCCTGAAGAACAACATTCACAAGATCAAATTCCTCAAGGACAAGATGCTCCCGGCCCTTCAACAATCACAAATGTGAGGTATTCCAAAGATCACCCACTGATGATGTGATAGGTAGTTTAAATGATTCTGTTCAAACAAGGTCTCAAGTTAGACAAAATTGAACATGATCTCTTTGCTTTTGTCTCTCAAGTGGAACCCAAAAATGTTAAGAAGCCTTAAAAGATAACTCATGGATTGATGCTATGCATGAGGAACTGGTCAATTTCAAAGAAATAATGTATGGAGTTTAGTTCCTAGACCCCTAAATTTCTATCATAGGAACTAGATGGGTGTTTAGGAATAACTTAATGAAGAAGGAAAAGTGGTCAGAAATAAAGCTAGACTCGTTGCAAAAGGATATAATAAAGACTTTGGTGTAGATTTTGAAGAATCATTTGCTCTTGTAGCCAGGTTAGAAGCAGTCAGAATTTTATTGCATATGCATGCTCCCATAAGTTCAAACTTTATCAAATGGATGTTAAAACTGCTTTCTTAAATGGCTATATCAAAGATAAGTCTATGTCTCTCAACCACCAGGCTTTGAAAATTCTGAAATGCCTAACCATAATTAAATTGCACAAAGCTCTTTATGGTTTGAAACAGGCACCTCGAGCTTGGTATGATAGACTAAGCAATTTTCTGGTAAGCAAAAACTACTCAAGAGGTAAAGTGACCAAACCCCTTCACTAAGAAATTTCGCAATCACATAATCGTTGTTCAAGT
Organism: Colocasia esculenta; assembly: GCA_014218235.1. Taxonomy (NCBI): domain Eukaryota; kingdom Viridiplantae; phylum Streptophyta; class Magnoliopsida; order Alismatales; family Araceae; genus Colocasia; species Colocasia esculenta. The sequence goes on along the minus strand of JACBKR010002032.1, from coordinate 20,152 downwards.
TTATGTGGACGATATTATATTTGGTTCAACTAACCCTTCACTGGTGAAGAATTTTCAAAACCATGCACAGGAATTTGAATGAGTCTAATGGGGGAGCTTAATTCTTTCTTGTTTGCAGGTGAAACAACATAAAGATGGCTTCTTCATAAATCAAGAAAATATGTCAAAGAGCTTCAAACGATTTCATTTGAGCAAGCTAAACTGGCCTCACCCCAATGAGCACAAGCATCAAATTGGAAAATGATGAGAAAGGTAAACCGGTAGATGCAAAGCACTTCCGAGGTAGATTGATTTGTCGACACACTGTCCCAATTGCACAAAACAGGTCTTCTGGGAGATGGGTCTAGTGTCGACACACTCACTGGCTGTGTCGACACACTGTCCCAGTCTGGCAACTGGGTCTTCTGGAGACTGGGTCTAGTGTCGACACTGTCAGGGACTGTGTCGACACACTGGACCTTGTCTTCATGAAATTGCTTCAGGGATTGATACCCAGTGTCGACACCATCAATGGGTTGTGTCGACACTACCATGACAAGAATTATATGTCTCTGAGAATTAAACACATAACCATTAGTACAAGGGATTATCATGAAGGTATGTGATCTAATGTGTTGGAAACATGCTTTTTAGCATTGTTATTATATAAGTGATGTATGTAAAATGTTCCCACATTAAGCATTAAAATCACAACATGTCATAATCAAAACTATGAGGAGAAAATATTAAATCCACACTCAACCCAACTTCTCCCCCTTTTTGATGATGTCAACATTAAGTCAACATGAAGGTTTGATTTTCAAAGAGATGTGATTTAAGCCATTCATTCACACAATATCCAAGCACATACATTGAATGACAATGAATTTCAACAACTCCATTGACTTCATCAAATGTCATTGAACAAAATTTAGTAACATTGACAAATTTCACAGTCAGACACAATGTTACTAACAACCAAGTCTTTTCAAAAATAACCACAAGAGCATTACAAACTGTGACATTTACATTCAAAAGTGTTTGCAACACAATCCATTCATCCATTCACAAAAGGAACATTCCTTCTCCCCCTTTGACATCATCAAATACAATAGCCATCAAGAGGATGGAGCTGGAGGAGAATAAGAAGTAGAATAGACTCGATGGACTTCAGTCTTGTCTCCATGGCGACAGATTGGATCTCAGCTGAGATTGCATAGTTGCCAACGATATGCAGCAGTTCTTCCAATCTCTGAGAATTGTCATACATTTGGCTTCAAAAGCAGTAAGATCAGCTGACATAGGTTGGGAGGTTGAAGATGAGCTAGCAAAGCCACCATGTCTGTTGAGAGTACGAAGCTCACTCTTGAGAGCAGACATTTCTTGATCAATATGAGCTGACAGGTTCTTCATACCTTCCATGTCATCCACCAGGTGAGCAAAAGACAGTCTGGTCTTAGATATTTGAGTGACAGCTTCCTGACTATTGAAGAGATTTTTCTGAGTGTTTGCAAGAATCCCTTGAAGAACTTTTCCAAGCTTGTCTTGGTGTTCTTTCAACTCAATAGAAGCATCACCTAATGTGCCAATCAGCCTGTTGAATCTCTGGGTTGCATGATCAGCTGCCTCTTTTTGCTTGATGAACTGACCATTCACTGAGTTTTCCAATCTTTGATGCGAAGTTCAAAGTTTTCTGACATATGTTGGATGGAGGAGGTGATGGTGCCAACTTGTCTTCCAAGAACGAATATAACTCAGGTGGAACAGAAGGTCCACCAGTGGAAGTGGAAGCTGATCCATGGATTTGGGAAAGAATGAAGGAGGTTCCACATCAGGAATGAGTGGTGAAGAGGCATGAAATGTAGGTGACTGAGGGATATCCTGAGGGATTGGGGCTCCAATCTCAGATGGAGGCTGATCCTCTTGAGCATTCTGATCCTCTTCAGCAGGAGGAGGGTCCACTTCCTCAGGTGCAGCTGGGGCCTCAATAACTGGACCTCTTCTAACCTGATCACCCTCAATTCTAAAACCCATGAATTTTGCAAATGCTTCAAGCAGTAAATGTGGATTTTGGAATTGTCTGAGCTTTCTCATTTGCAAGGACACACCAAAGTGTTGAAAGACTGCAGTGAGATGAGCAGCATAGGGTAGTGATCTATGAAGATCCTTCCTTGTAGTTTCTGACATGATTTGATACATTATCACATGCAAATTTATCTTGATTTCCTTCTTCATGCAGTAGATTATAATCGCTGAATGTCAGTCAATCTATCTCTTCCACCACCCTGTGGTGTGATTATTGTAGTGAGAATGTGATGGATCAGTCTTAAGACAGGTGGGAAGGTTTGGTGTTAAACCTAGTAACATAGGTCTGCTTGGAATCTGACTCATCAGCAGGGAGTCCATAAGTAGAGAATATGCTTCATGCAAATCAAATTCAAAAGCATGATAATCCTCACCCTCATCTGGAACCTTGAACAATGTAGAAGCTAGCTCAGTAGATAGCACAAAGGAACTCCTTTAACCTCAGACTGATATCCCTCTGGCAAGACAGTTAAGTTCTTGTAGAATTCTTGCACCAGTCTAGGGTAAAAGGTCTGAAAGTCAGAAATGAAAGGCAGCCAGCCTTGAAACTTGAAGAAACGAGAGACATCAGGAAATGCAGTGGCAAAGTCTTCATCAGTCAAATCAACAGCCCTGGGCTTGAGAATAGATTTGCCTTCAGAAAGAACCTTGGAGGGTGTACCATCAGACGATTGAGATGATCCAGAAGAAGTGGAGGAGGATGCTTCAGAAGGTTCTGGAGAGGTAGACAAGATCTTCCTCCTAGGATGATGAGACTGCCTCTGAGATGATCCACGGCTTGAGGAAGGCATCCTACCTCGTTTGGATGGAGTAGGAGAAGGGAAGACAAACCCTGTTGCCCAGCAGGGTCATGGCGGCGCTTGCTTCGCCTCTCAGTTGGAGGTTCCTCAACAGCAGCCGCCCTGGCAGTTGCCCTAGACCTGGCGCCTCGAGGGGTTTGCTTGGGAGGCATCGTCCAGGCAGAGATGGAAGCAAGATGGAGGCAAGAGGATGAGAGGAAGAGGATGGCGGGAAGAAGAGAGGAATCAGGCGTTTCCAAGGGTGGAATGACGGCGGTGGTCGACCTGGGAAGAAAAAAAAGGTTGATAGGTAAGATGAACCGCGAGAATATCTACCCTTAAACGATACCGCACAGAAGAATATCGCCTGGAACAGTGGCTGTGTCGACACAGGATGAGACTGTGTCGACCTGATCAGGGACTGTGTCGACACATGAAGGAAGTGTGTCGACCTGTCCTGAAGGAAAAGTGATGATATGTGTATGAGGAAAATTGTAAATGAAATGAAACCTTTAAAATAATGAAAGATGGATAGAATCAACTTGACAAGGATGTTTAAGATGCCAAAGAATTCATTTGTTATTTTTTAACAAAAATCCAAGAGTGACTCAAGTGTTACACATCAACCTACAGGATATGGTCATTAAGTGAGTTGAAACTTGAAATGACAGTTTGAATGATATAGGACATTCAACATAGTCAATAGCAAACTTCCAAATTCTTCAAATCCAAAGAAATAAAATATCTTTTAGATTGAAATCAGTTGTGATGAGATTAAACAGTCTTAAGCAAACTGATGGAAGATACAGATGTTTGTTTGAGTAATTCTCCTTGGTCACATTTTTTTTTTGTTAATCAAACTATCAAATGTAGTAAATCTTGTTCACTCAAGAACTAATGCTTTTTACACACCATAGTCCCTGGTTACTAAAGATTTGCTCATTATCCAGTTTCAAGGGCAAATGATAACCTTTTGACGTGAAATATACGTTTATAAGACGCCAATATTTCCAGTTACTCAGTCATCATTAATATTTTCAGAAAATCTTTTGTTTTTTTTTGTGATGAGTTTAACCCCTTTGAACAGAGATAGCAGAAATACCTCATGACATACATGGCACTTCATTCATTGTGAAGGTTTAGTTTCTCAGCATTTGTGCCATTGCTCTGTTGAATAATAGATTAAGGAGAATATTATAAATTGAGAGCAATCTTTTCCCACATCAGTTGCAAAAGAGTTGTTCAAAGTCAATACACACATGATCCTTCAATCTTTGAAAGAGATTTGAATTGTTGTAGGATTGTAGAATATGGTTGAGAGTTGACTGTAAAATGTTGTAGATCATCAAAAAATCATTTTGGAGTTTCTTTAACAAACTGAATAAGCATATCATGAATGGGAGTTGTGATAACTCAAGAAGGAATCCTGATTTTAAAAAAGTGAGTGAAGAATTCTTTAACTCCCCCTGAGTTGTTGATTCCAGAAATCTTTCATCAGAATAAAGAGATTCAAGAATTTTGAAAAATTGAAATGATTCTTTTTGAAGAACAAAGACTCCCCTCAACAATTGTATATTTGATTCTTGATACTTGGCGGAGACATATACTCTCGCATAGTGAAAGTGTCCAGACAAGCAGAACTTGTCCTTCTTCAAATCACCATTTGATATACCAAGAATGTCAATACAATGTGAGATTGAAGAATTTATTTGACAAAAGAAATGGAAATTGGCTTATGAGAGATTTGTACATCATGAATCAAGGAAACAAATAAGAAGAAGGGAATATTTACAAGATGAAGCAATGACTCCCCCTCAGAAATTGCCTAAACACTCAACCCAAATAAGAGAGGTCAAGAAGATTGTGGACATTTGCATAACCCAAGCTCTCTCCTTAAGGATGAAAATCTGCTGTCAGAAAGAGTTTAGTGAAGATGTCAGCAATTTGTTTTTCAGTTTCAATGAAAAGTAGTTCAAAGGATTTCTTGGCTACCTCATCCCTCAAGAAATGATCTTATTTCAATGTGTTTTGTGCGAGAGTGCTGAATTGGTTTTTAGACAGATTTATGGCACTTGTGTTATCACAAAGAATGGGAATGCAACCTAACTCATGGTTATAATCTAGGAGCTGATGTTTCACCCAAAGAATTTGGGTGCCACAACGACCAGCTGCAACATACTCAGCCTCTGCAGTGGATAGAGCAACTGAGTGTTGCTTTTTGGAAGCCCAAGAGATTAGACATCCACCGAGATATAAACACAGGCCACTTGTACTCTTTCTATCAAGCTTACAACCCGCATAGTCAGCATCACAATAGGCAATCAAATCTAATTCACAACCAGCAGGATACCAATGCCAAGTTCACATGTTCCAACAAGATATTTGAAAATTCTTTTAACAGCAAGCATGTGACTTTCTTTAGGATTAGCTTGAAACCTTGCACACAAGCATACACTAAATTGAATATCAGGTCTAGAAGTAGTGAGATAGAGTAGAGATCCAATCATACCTCTGTATGTCTTTGGGTCTACTGACTTACCAAGTGAATCTTCTTCTAGTTTTACATTCACTGCAATTGGTGTGCTTGAGTGCTTGAGGTTTTGGAAGTCAAACCTTTTCAGAAGTTCTTTGACATATTTTGTTTGGCTTATGAAGATCCCCTCACTGGTTTGGTTAACCTGCAGTCCCAAGAAAAATTGTAAGTCACCCATCAAGCTCATTTCAAATTCAGTTTTCATTTGATTGGCAAATTCAGTGCACAGACTTTTATTTGTGGATCCAAAAATTATGTCATCAACATAAATTGGACAGTAAATTATTTGTTATTTACAGTTTTTGTGAACAAGGTTTGATCAACCTTACCTCTAGAGTATCCTTTCTCCAACAAGAAAGAGCTCAAACGGTCATACCAAGCTCTCGGAGCTTGCTTAAGACCATAAAGAGCTTTATGAAGTTTGAAGACATGATCAGGAAATTTTTCATTTTCAAAGCCTGGAGGTTGTTCTACAAAAACATTTTCTTTGATGTATCCATTTAAAAAGGCACTTTTGACATCCATTTGATAAACTTTAAATTTCAAAGATGATGCAAAAGCAAGAAATATCCTCACAGCTTCTAGTCTAGCTACAGGGGCATAAGACTCTTCAAAATCAATTCAAACTCTTGATTATACCCCTTGGCAACTAGTCTAGCTTTATTCCTTACAACCTGACCATTTTCATTCAGTTTATTCCTAAATACCCATCTAGTGCCAATGACAGATTGGTCACTAGGTCTAGGTACTAATTCCCACACTTGATTTCTGTCAAATTGATGAAGTTCATCATGCATTGCATTGATCCAATCTGCACTCATTAGAGCTTCATCAATTGATTTGGTTCAATTTGGGAGATTAGTGCTAGAGGGTCTTCATGGATTGCATTCAAAAAGGATGATCTTGTTCTCACTCTATCATGCACATTGCCAACCACATTCTCAATTGGGTGATCTCTCAAAAATCTGTGTTCAAAATTACCTCTTGAGGTGCATTTAAGTTTGGAACAATATTACCTGATCCACTTGGGTAGGTGAGTGATTGTTCAGGTTTTCACATAAGTCTTCATTCTCCTCAACAGTTGGTGAAGAATCAACAATGAAGTCATCCTCTTCATTATCTTGAGAGTCCCTGCAAGATTTAGAATAGTGAGTTGAAAAGGATTTTCATCAAAGACTACATGTGGAGATTCTTCCACAGTTTTATTTTTGAGAGTGTAGACTCTAAAAGCTCTTGAGATTTCAGAATAACCAAGAAAGATGGCTTCATGACTTTTAGCATCAAATTTGTCAAGGTTTTCTTTGTTGTTATTATGTACAAAACATTTGCATCCAAAGACTTTAAAATAAGACAGAGTTGGCTTTTTGTTTTTCAACAGTTCATAAGGGGTTTTTTCTGATTTTTGGTCTGACCAATGCTCTGTTGAGAATATGATTTGCCGTATTTACAGCTTCAGCCCAAAATTTTGGCAATTTACTTTCCAAGAGCATGGATCTAGCCATTTCCACAAGAGTTCTATTTTTTCTTTCCACAACTCCATTTTGTTCTGGAGTTCTTGGAGAAGAGAATTTGTGGAAAATGTTTAGTTCAGCACACAAATCAGAAAAGGCTTTATTTGCAAATTCTCCCCCATGATCAGTCAAAATGGATTTTATTTTATGTGAAAAACCTGTTAAGGCAGTGGTACAGAAATTCCTGAATTCTAGACAAGCATCACTCTTGTGGGATAAGAAAATAACCCATGTGAATCTATAAAATCATCAATGATGACAAACCCATATCTTTTGCCACTAACTGAGAATTCTTGTTGGCCCAAAAAGGTCCATATGAAGTAATTCTAGTGGCTTAGATGTGAGTACATCATTGAAAGTTTTAAAAGATTTTCTGGTTTGTTTTCCTTGGGCACAAATCCCACAAAGTTGATTTTCTATGTTTGGAAAAGATTCAGGAAGTCCTTTTACCAATTTAGCCTTAAGAGTTTTTATTGTGTTGAAACTTGCATGACCAAGTCTTTTGTGCCATGTCCATGCAATTTCATCTTTATTTGCAACTAAACAAATTTTTCAGCAAAATTTTTATCAAGGTTGATCATGTAGACATTATTCTCTCTCTTTCAAAGAATTTTATCTTGTCAGTTGAGGAGTCAATTATTTTGCAAAAATCTGATTCAAACACAACTTTGTGACCTTTGTCACACAGTTGGCTAATGCTCAACAAGTTATAGTTCAGACCATCAACTAACAAAACATTTTCAATTGAGTTTGAGGAGATTTACCAACCTTTCCAGATCCAATGATTTTCCCTTTATTTTTACCTCCAAATGTGACAGATCCTCCCTCCTTTTCAATCAGAAATGAGAACTTTGTTTTGTCTCCTGTCATGTGTCGTGAACACCCACTATCAAGAAACCAAACATTGGAGTTGGGTGCACGACCTTCCTGCAAAATTCAAATCAGAGAAGAGAAGATTTTGGTACCCAAACATTGTTGGGACCATCAGTTTGTTTGAACATGGACAATAGATCTTTTCTAATCCAAATTTGATTTGTTTTTTGCATTTGTTTTGTTTCAGAGGTGATTTTTGTCTTTTTCAATTTAGCATTTTCTTTTGGAATGAAAACGCTGTGTTCTTTCTTTCATGAGCATGGAGGTTATGCATTTGGGCATGATCATTCATGTGTGGAGGTCCAAGCCAAGGATATTGTTGGTACATTGGGAATTTGGATAAAAGAATTGAGAATGGTACAAAAAGGATTGTGATACCATTGGTTCCAAGAATTGATCCAATCAGTTTGAGGTGTTGTTTTGGATGTCCAAAATCTATCATGAAGGTTTCCTTTTGTGTTTTTGTTATTTTTCAAGTTTTTATTTGATTTTTTGTTTGACTGATTGTTGGCTTTTAAACTTGGGCAGGTCGACCTGTTTTTGACTGGTGTCGACTCAGCAGTCACAGTTTTCATTTTTTGGTTGACTGGTGTTGACCTATTTAGTTTCTTTTTGTTCAGATTCTTCAAAGTTTTGGATGTGTTGCTTGACACTTGCTTGTTTTGTTGTCTGGACTAGGACTTTAACAATTTTATCAAGGGAGCTTTTTTTTTCTCATTTCACCAGATTTGTCTTTCAAGGATTTTTTGTGGTAAATCCTAGTCCATGTTTCACAGATTTCATTCTTGCTCCTAACAAAGCATCAAGATTGTCTTTTCCTTTTGTAAAAGTTTCAATGACTTGTTCTTTTTCTTTCAGCAATTTTCTAACTGTTAATTTCATCAACAGCTTGTTTTTTTTTCCTTTTGTTGCAATTCCAATTTTTCAGAAAGTTTTTTAAAATCATCATTGGCCTTTGAGATGCAAGTTTGAGCTCATCAATTTCATTTAAAAGGTTTTCCTTTTTTCATTAAGTTCAGATAGTTCATTTTTCAGTTCAGAAATTCTTCTGTTTGAGGAATTGTTATGCAAGAGATTTTCAATTTTCTTCTTCAGATGCTTATTCTCTTTTCTTGTTTCAGAATATTTTTCAACCAATTCAGCATAAGCATCTTGCCAATCATCAATGGTATATTCTTCAAAAGAAGTACTTACCTTTCCATCAGTGCTGTTAGCCATGAAGCATATTTCCTCATTTCCAGAACTTGAGGTCTTCTCATCTTCATCCTCACTTGGATCATCATCTGACCAAGTTGCTACCATGGCTTTAGGCTTCTTCATTTTGTTGATCTTCTTGTACTTATCCTTTTTATTCTCAGGACATTCCCCTTTCATATGTCCTGCTTTGTTGCACCTGTAGCAATAATGACTTCATCAGTTCTTTGGTTTCTATTGATATTGAAAGAGAAGTATTTCTTTTTCCAGATGAAATTTCTTCTTCCCAGTGAATTTTCCTTTTCTTGATTTTAGAAATTTTCTGAATTGCCTAGTCATGAGGGCAAGTTCATCCTCATTTGACTCAGACTCTTCAGAACTTGATTTCTCTTGATTTTTGTCTTTGTTACTTGATGAGGCTTTAAGTGCTACTGGTTTGGTTTTAATTATATGCTCTTCATTTCTTTTCAAGTTTATTTCATATGTCATTAAGATCCTATGAGTTCATCCAAAGAGATTTTGTAAATCTTTAGAATCTTCAATAACAGTGGCCTTAGTGTGCCAGATAGATGAAAGAGAGCGCAAGATCTTTCTTACCAAGTCAGCATCAGTGTGTTCTTTACCTAGAGCCTTCAGTCCATTGACAATTATCATAAACCTGGCAAACATTTCAGAAATTGATTCATCAGATTTCATCATAAACAATTCATATTCAGAAACAAGTATGTTTGCTTTGGTTTCCTTAACTTGAGATGTTCCCTCATACATTAATTCAAGTTTATCCCACATCTCTTTAGCAGATTTACACATGGATATTCTTGAATATTCTTTAGGATGGACTGCACACTGAAGCATGTTCATGGCACTGTAGTTAAGGGTAGTCCAGGTTTCCTCTTCTCCCTGATTTTCATAAGGACCTACCTCAACTACCCTCCAGATTTCATAATTCTGAGCCCTAAGAAAGACTTGCATGCGATTTTTCCAATAAGAGTAATCAGTCCCATTGAAAAATGGTGGTCTATTGATGGAATGGCCTTCAGCAATAAAGCCTCGAGAATCCATTAAGCAAGATGAAATGCAGTGATAGAAACACTCAAACAATTCAAGCAAGTGGAACACAGAGATCAGACAGAAACACTCAAATCAGATCAGATACAGACATGAACCCGCTCTGATACCAATTGTAGGATCGAATATGGGATGGACCAGATCTAGAAGGGGGGGTTGAATAGATCTAGTACCAATTAATGCGGAAGCTTAACCAATTTGAAAAATACTTTGAATCAGAGATCAATTCAGAGTGACAATTCACTGATCTGATGTATGAATGTGTGAATTGAGTGAATAGAGTGTGTGAGTAGATCAATTTGTAGTGTGAGCGAAATCCCTATGCATGCATCTAGCGCAGTATAAAATCAAACCACAATTCAAACCACTTGCACAGAGGATTTTTAGGTGGTTCGGAAATCACACAGTGATTCCTACATCCACCCCTCACACAGTGAGGCTCCACTACTCAACCCCGATACAACACACACTGGAGCTTGACAACTCCAACACCACTGAGTTAGACAACTCACACACCAACTCTAGAGCACAACTACTCCAGAGAACTGAGCACACTTGCTCAAGCGCACACACTAAGAGTTCAACTCAACACAACTGAGCACAAAGGCTCACAAGAAACATGCTAGATCAAGAACAACACAAATCAGATCCTCTAGCAATGATCTGATTCAGAATAAGTTCATTCACAGAGACTCGTGCAACAATTTATGCACAATCTCATGAATGAATCAAAAGAACACTTAAAGAATTGAGGGAATTAGATACAAATCATGTTCTTCAGTAGAAATCCCTTGCAGAAGGCTGAATTGAGGAAATCCTTGTAGCTTTGAGTCACTGGGCGATGCTCTGCAACAATTGCCTCTAGATCACCCTTGAATTCTCCTCAATTGATTGCTTCTGCTGGATCTGCTCCTTTGAGAAGTGTTCTCACCTCTTCTTCAGAGATCCACTTCACCTTTGGTGCTCTCCAAGGATGTAGAAGGGTCACCAAGCACCAAGAGGAGCAGGAGCGGGAGAGTCCTCTTTCTTGCCGCCAAAAAGCCTTTGCAGGAATGCTCTGGAGGAGTTCTGCACTTGGGGGCCGATTAGATGGGTATTTATAGCCCAACATGGCCAAAAGAACCCTTGGAGTGCGTGGGCACATGATCCAAGGTCAATCCATTGATCCCTAGAAGGCCACGTGTCCAGGTGGAACTTAAGTTGAAAATTAGCCGGAGTGTGTCGACACTGTCACTGAGTGTGTCGACACACGTCCCAATTGCACAAAATAGTTCTTCTGGGAGATGGGTCTAGTGTCGACACACTCACTGGTTGTGTCGACACATTGTCCCAGTCTGGCAACTGGGTCTTCTAGAGACTGGGTCTAGTGTCGACACTGTCAGGACTGTGTCGACACACTGACCTTGTCTTCATGAAATTGCTTCAAGGATTGATACCCAGTGTCGACACCATCAATGGTGTGTCGACACTACCATGACAAGATTATATGTCCATGAGAATTAACACATAAACCATTAGTACAAGGGATTATCATGAAGGTATGTGATCTAATGTGTTTGGAAACATGCTTTTTGAGCATTGTTATTATATAAGTGATGTATGTAAAATGTTCCAACCATTAAGCATTAAAATCACAACATGTCATCATCAAAACTATGAGGAGAAAAATTAAATCCCCACTCAACCCAAAAGCAAAACCTGTAAGTATTCTTTCACTGTAGCATTTAAGTTTAGAGCATGTAATTTTTCTAAGTACACATCGACTTCCTAAGTTTCATATCGACTTCATTAGAATCATAACGATTCCTATACTATTATCGATTTCATTTCACAAGGATTTCATAAGTATCACATCGATTTGGTTCTCACAATGATTTGTTAAGTGAGAAACAACGATTTGGTTCTCACAACGATTTTTTAAGTGAAGAAACAATGATTTGGTTCTCACAGTGATTTGTTAAGTACAAACAATGATTTGATCTCACAACGATTCGATAAGTTACACAACGACTTGGTCGCCATAACGATTCGATAAAGCAAACAACGATTCGGTCACTCCATCGATTTGATAAGTAAAACAATAATGATTTGTAAACAACGATTTGTGTTCACAACGACTTGCTTATAACGATTTGCTCACAACAATTTGTGTTCACAACGACTTGCTTATAACAATTTGCTCACAATGATTTGTGTGCAAACGACTTGCTTATAACGATTTGCGCACAGCGATTTGTGTTCACAACGACTTGTCTATATCTGTATAACGACTTGTGTTCACATCGTTGCTTAGCTGAACAAACGATTTGTTCAAACACGATTTGATTGAACAACGATTTGTTTATGCTTGAACAACGATTTGTTTGTATCTGCACAACAATTTGATTCTACTATAAGAACGATTCGCTTGCTCTTGCAACGATTTCATTAGTAGAACAATGTCTCATGCACATCGATTTCTCTATCATAAATTTAATGAATATATCTATATTATCATATATTTTTTCAAGTATTATGGAGTCAAAGTCTTCCCCCCGCACATCTCATAATCCTTACATTTATTATGAATGTTCACATCATCGGCTCATTGCCTTCTATTCTTATGTTTCTATAAGAAACACTTTTCAGAAAGCAGAATGACATTTCTATTTTGGTGAATGGTCTTACTGCATGAATTCTAATGTTGACTGCAGCAAGAGACAGCATAGCTATCTAGCTTTGCATTTAATGTGTGCAGGTCTCTACCAGTACCATGTCATACACGTTGGACCAAATAGAAGCTGAAGGATATCAAGATGGATCTTCTCCTTGCGTGCATGGTCGTAAAGCATTAAATGACTGCAAGCACACCTGTCGTACTCGATGAACCATGCAGTCTAATGAGCATCCAACCTAGAGACAACGGACACCTCAACGGATATATTTTTTCAAAGAGAAGGATATATATAGAAGACTGATGATTCCATAAAGGATATCTCTTTGAACTTTTGAGCTTTCAACTTACAACCTGCGAGCATCAGAACGAAGAGCCCTAAGCTTCACTCCCTAGCTTGTTGTACCTCTTGCTCTCCGTTTTTCATTGTTTTTAGCATTTAGAGAGCTAGTGTGCTCTGAGAGATTTTCTGATTGTAGATCTTCTCTCTCAGTCACTGCCTCAGATCGAGCATTTGTTGTAAGCTTGGTCTAGGGGCATTTTTGCCTTTATTCACACTTGTGGTGAAATCCTCTTCGAGCTGTGAAGAGAAGACCTGTTGTGAACTGGTGGTTTGTGTTCCCTTCGGTAAGGAAGGAAGACCTGTGCATCTAGGTGTTTTGTATTCCTCTTCTTCGGGGTTAGAAGAGAAGGCCAGTGCGGCTGGATGTGTAAGGGTCCTTAAGGTTGACAATACCCTTGTAGTGAAAGCCCAAGTTGTTGCTTGGGGACTGGACGTAGGACTCCTGGTATAGTGGGGCCGAACCAGGATAAGAATCTCCTATTGCATGTGTGATTATTTTTGTACGTTTGTTTGTCTTCATTCATTTAACACTAACTATTCTCTTTAGTGTTTATCTGTTAAGCGTTTTTGTTAACAGCTTTTAATTGAAAAGAATTTTAGAATCCCATTCACACCCCCCCCTCTGGGCTTGCTAGCTGGGCAACAGCTTTTGGTTTAGTTGGTGCTTATTGGTTGTATTTTGTAGGAGAGAGCCGACATTTGGTGGGCCTTTGCACTGTGCACTAGGTACGATGACGGGCCAATAGAGGTAACTTGGGCTGAGTTCTCCAGACGTTTCAAGGCCAAGTTCATTCTCGATCACATTGAGGACAAGATGGAATAGGAATTCCTTGCTCTTACTCAGGATTCCATGACTGTCTTGAAGTACAAGGCGAGGTATGCTAAACTTTCCAAGTACGCTCCCCACATTGTCGTAGACGAGTATAGGAAGGCTAGATGTTTGTGATGGATCTCAGACCATCACTCAGGACCAGACTGGTGATCACCAGACCATGAACGAGGCTCTTAGCATAGCTTGCAGACATGAGAACGAGATGAACCAATACCTTGAGGAGAAGAAAGCAACTCAGAAGAGGTCAGTCACACTGTTCGAGGCATGACAAGAAGAGAGCAGCATTGTTCCAGCAGCAGCCACAACGTGTGGCAGTTCCTAGCGAGTTAGTGGTTATAGCTCAGACTACCAACTTTAGTTCCAGTGACAAGAAGGAGTGTCCTCACTGCGAAGGACACATGCAGTTTAGAGTGTTGGAAGCTAGCAGGAAAGTGTCTGAAGTACGGAAGTACAAAGCATCATATCACAGATTGTCCGGACTGCAACATTTGCATCGAGAGGAGATCCAACACCAGCAGCGGCGGCGTCATCGGCACCAGTGATTGGGAAGCCATGAAGGCTTCGGGCCCAAGCCCGAGTATACGCGCTAACACGTGAGGATGAAAAGCAGGTGGAGAGTGATAAATGGATAATTATTGATGATAATCTGATGATTTATTATCTACTGATCCTTAATTTTAATTAATCCATTATTATTTTGTTAAAAAGGATAATTTGATTAAATCTTTGTATGTGCTTGTTTGCAGGATAATGGGCCACTCAACAAGAATTTACTAATGGACCAGGATGGATAAGAGACAATGAGGAGAGATTCTAATTTTAAAATATTTTCTCTTTCTCTCTCTTTCTTTCTAATTTTCAAAACTCTCTCATTTTAATCTCTCTATTTTTAAAACCCTTCCTCTCTTTCTCTAACACTTTATAAAAACTCTCTCTCCTCTCTCTCATTCCATTATTATCTTTCCCTCTTTCTTCCCCTTCTCTCCTCCGACCTCTTCTCTTCTTTCCTTTCCTCTTCTTCCTCCTCTTCTTCTTCCTCCTCCTTCGGCCTTTCTTCTCCCTCTCTCCGGTTCTCTCGGCACGCAAAGCAGAAGCAGCAGCAGGCCGCCAACGCCCAGGCCACCAGCGCCGAGCCGAGCCCTGCCGCGCCAGTGCGCGCCCAGCCCGAGCCCCCTGCCGCGCCCGTGTGCGCCCCCCAGCCCAGCCACACCGCCCACGCACCTGCAGGGTCCGCGCCCTGCCCGCCTTGCGCGTGCGCGCCCGCCAGCGCCCCACGCGCCCTGCCCCGCACAGCCGAGCACGCCCCTCCTCTCCTCTCTACGTGCATGCATTCACGTAGAGAGGCGCCGCGCGCTGCCCTCTCTCCTCTCTCCTATCTCTCTAACGTCTCTCTCTCCTATCTCTCGTTCCATCTCTCTTTCTTCTATCGCTCTCTCTCTCTTCTCTCTCTCCTCTCTTTCTCGCGCTCTCTCTCTTTCTCGCCTCTCCTCTCTTTTCTCTCTCTCCTCTCGCCGCCTCTCTCTCTCTTTTCTCTCTCTCTCTCTTTCTTCTCTCTCTCATTCTCTTCCTTTCTCTCTCTATTTCTCATGTTTCCTATGATGGTAATTGTTGAGTATGCTTAACTAAACAGCACATGTAATCCTTTTTATCTATTAGTGAGTTGTAGTTTTAATCTGTTTCGTGGTCGTTCATCCACCCTTTATATTTCTCTCTTTAATATTTACGTAGCTTAGATTTATTTAATGCAACTTAGTTTAAATATCACCACATTATTTTCCTAAATAAAAATCCAAGGTTTTCAACTAAAAATCTAGTTCCCCGTGGATTCAACTCGGCTCTCACCACTTAACTATTGTTAAAATCGTTAGTGTAAGCCGATAATTTGAGATTGTTAGTCACGTGTTTAACGACGCATTGTGGGCTATCCATTTTTGGCACCATTGCCGGGGAATAGATTTTTAGTTTTGATAATCTTAGTTTTTTCTTGTATATATTCAGGCTAACATTTTCTTTCTTTTTGTAGGTATCAAATAAAGAGTGAAAAATCCTGAAAATTGCAAAAAATTGCAGAAAATCATGAAGAATCTGAAATATATATCTAAAAGGGAGTTTGTAAGTAAAAGGGGCTTTTTTGAAAAAAAATCCGAAAATTGCACAAAAAATTTAGAAAAAGGTAAGTGAGGTGAGTTTTCTTCTCTCTCTCACTCTTTCTATTGTTTTACTTTCCAAAAGAACGAGGGATTGCGTTGGAGGTAAGTACCCTTAAAACCCTCTTGATTGAGTTTCCTTTTTTTTAGTTGCCATGTTTAGATAATTATTAAAAAAAAATCAATCACTTGAATCCAATAAAAGATGTCATGTCAAGATTAGAAACTTTCCATCTTTAGGACATGCATCATTTAGACTTTCATCTTTAGGTAAGTTTCCTTTTTGAAAGTTTCCTTTCTTGTCGAAGATTGCGGAGGCAAGGTGAGGAGAATCTCAACTTTCTTAAAATCATGATCATGCATTGCCATGCTTGCATAGAACCCCTTGCTTGATTTTGTGGTGTGCACATCATTTCTAAAATACTTTAAGGCAATTTCCTTAACAAGATAAGGTGGGGATTTGATCACCCTTCCTTAGCCCACAAACCACAACTTCCTGCATCTTTTGCATTCCCAAGCCCAATAAAAGAAAGTAGAAACTTGACCTAGGGTTCGCTTTGAGACTTAGGCCCACTTGGGCCCACTATCAAGTTTGGAGACTGGTGTCTAAGGCTAGAGGTTTATTGGCAAACGCCTAAGTGGACAAGTGGTTACTTAATTAGGTCCCTGTGAGAGCAGGGGGAACCTCCCACTTTCCCACCTCTTACCTGGCCAGTTAACGAGCTTGAGAGTGGATTTGAGTTAGGCCTCAGTTGATTAGTGAGAAATCAAATGTTTATGTCCTAGGGAACCATAGGTGTCATAGGATTAATTGTTTGCTAACTTATTTGAAAATACAAAAAAAATCAGATATTTCAAAACAACAAAAAAAAATTAAAAAAAAAAACAAAAAAAAAGAGATTTATGTGGGTTGACAATCATGGTTATGAAATTGGCACTTCAATTGGACAAATTGGATCAGCCCACTATGGTATGCACTCTCAACCTCACCCACTTTATCCATCAACCTCTACTTACCAGTCCAATGGCTCCAAATGGACTCAAGCCCATCTGATTCATGGTCACCCAATTAAAGATTACATGTATGATTCAGGGTGGAGGAAATATGTTGACCCACTTTACATCTCATCACCTCCCTCAACCCAAGAACAGACCCAAACCTTTCAAGTGTTATCCACACCCACTCCTTACTCAAAAGTTGACCAAGGTGTCTCCCCTGAAAAATTGAGTTTACTCTATCAAGATCCTCAAGGGGAATTCAAGGACCCTTTCTAGGTGCCGAAATCATATCATGGTTCGATCAAAATTTTTTTGGCATTGATCTGTGGTGCTTAACAAATGCTCCTGAAGGCACACCCTTCCAACCACTTGGAGAAGTAATGCCACATTTAACACTTAGAGATCAACCTATTCTGGCCCAAGCCCAAAGTCTACCTATCCACAACTTTCAACATTGGGCCCAATGCCAATTGATATTCATGACAAAAGCCATCATGAGGGACATGTATATCCACAGTCCACTTATACTTCTCCCCCCAATCAGGCCTATTGATGATCAATTTGGGCAATTTATGCAAAAATTCCATGATAACCAACAAGTCTTTGAGCAAACATTCACCCAACAACAACAAGAATTAGAGCAATCCTTTGTCAAAACTGACCTCTTGATTACTCAACTGATGAAATCAAAGGAGGCAAGATAGTCAGTCATCATGCCAACCCATTGACAAAATATGAACATCATTATCTTGATTGTGACCAACAATTTGACTCTCAAATTCCATTCGAAACTTCTCAGTCCAATATAATTGTGGACATGCCCACTTGGAAAATGAGAGATAATTTAATGAGTCAAATCAGGAGGAATGGGTGCCACTGAAAATCAATCCATTGTCTTGGCCCAACTTGAAACTGACCATCAAGAAGACTCCATCCATGATGTCATATTTGAGGACAGCTCTAGTGAATTAGTTGAATTCAAGTGGGGGGAGAAAAGAAAGAGTGTCATCTAGATGTTGGGTCGAGTTGATGTGACATCGTTTCAAGTGAGTAACAAAGAAGAGGTGAGTGTGGAGAAAGAGCTGGGTGTAGTTATCAATCATTCTTTTTGGGTAAGAGAAGAATTAGAAATTTTGCCTGAAGTCCACATTGACTGGGTCTCTTGATGTCGAGAGAAAAAACATAGATTCCTACTACCTCTTCCTGACCTTGGCAAATCCAACATGTTCATGGACATGCTACCACTAGCTGATTGGTCAACTACACTTGAACCTTTTAAGCATCCTTGTGTTGAAAGTCATTTCATTCCAGATCATGCTACTATTTTGACACAAGTCAGCCTGTGGAGTTCAAACAATCCTCTGAGCATTCAACTCAATCTGACCACATCATGAAAGAGGATCTGAAAATGGAAGTTGTGGGTGAAAATGGTGAAAATAATAAAGTCCAAATTGATGTGTTCAACACATATAAAGATCTTAGTGTACAAATGAATATTCTCAATGAAGATATGATCTGAATGCCTCAATTTCTCTATCATTTACTAATCTGCAGGGTACATTTGGAACACTTGACCCACCATGGCTGGTGATGCCTTACAAAGAAAAAATTTGGCGTCAATTGATTGGGGTGTTACGTGACCCTGTACCCCCATGTGTCTGGCTGAAGACATTAAACTTAGCGCTTGTTGGGAGGCAACCCCATATTTTTAGGAAAATTGATTTCTATTGATTTTGTTTTTATTTTGTGTCTTAGGTGTTTGCTGGCCACTATTCTTTGATAAAGCTAGTATGCAACCACCCACATGTGATCATCAGGTTGCATCTCTCCTTTCTTAACTTACATTGGCTTTATTTTATTGTCATTACTTTTATGTCATTGAGGACAATGTCATTAAGTTGGGGGAGACGAACAAATTGTATTTCAAATTTTTGTCCCTAACATTGTGCTTCATGCTTCATATTTCATGCAAGAAATTTTTTTTTTTTTTTTTTTTTTTTTTTTACTTCTAGCTTGACTATAGTGTGTGTACTGAAGGTGGTTTAGTGTTTTGGGTAGTTGTGTTACATTGGTTGTTAAGTGTGAAGGTGGTGAGTTGTAGTGAAGTGAAGTTTGAATAGTTAGTTGGGTTTGATTAAGTTAACAATCTTCCTGAAAAAATCATTTAAAGTCATCAATATAGAAAATTATTATTAGGAGCTATCAATGGATGATGATGAGTTTTACCTAACATTCAGGTTGATTGATGATATTCTACACTCCTATTGACGACCAATCGTGAGGAAAAAGCTACCTGCCTACAAATAAATGTGAAAATGTGTGTGGTAGTGAAAAAAAGAAAGAAAAAAATAGAGAGAAAAAAAGAGAAAAAAAAAAAATATGGAAAATGCCCCTGATCTTAGTAACCGGGCCATGTGGCTCCTAAGGTAAGAGTTGAGGCTCGCGGTCAAATGGTGAAGGGAAGTGCAACACAATGTAAATGAAAAAAAAAAAAAAAACGAGCATGATGAAAAAGAGAATTAGGCAGAGTGAAAGCTACCTATAATTCGAGGACGAAATTTAAAGGGTGTAGAGTTGATACCATCCCTCAGTGATAAGTAAAAAGTCCATGCATCCTGTATTGATGCTCAAACATGGACCAAAAAAGTAAAAAGTCCTTCTCCTTATTTTTAAAAATCTCTCTTTCCTTGTCTCTCTCCCCCTTCCTCTCTTTCTCTACCACTTTATAAAACTCTCCCTCTCTCTCTGCTATGATTTCTTTCCCTCTTCTCTCCCCCTCTCTCCTTCTTACGATCCCTTCTTCCTCCCTTCTCCCCTTCCTCCTTCTCTTTCTTCTTCCTCCTCGCCTCTTCTTGCCCCTTCTCTTTCTTCCTCTACCTCGGTTTCTCTCGCACAGAACCAGCAAGCAGCAAGCAAGCAGCAGCAGCGCAGCGCCTGCCCCAGCCACGCACGCAGCACGCCCCAACGGCCTGCCAAGCCGCCCTGCTCCCCCGCGCGCCCCGCTGGCCCCGCGCGCGCCCCGCGCCCAGCCATGCCTGCGCGCCCCCGCCTGCCGCCTCCACGCGCCCCCCCTGCGCGGCCCCCGCGCGCCCCACCCACATTGCATGCATGCAACGTGGGCCGCGCCGCCTTCTCTCCCCCTCTCTCGTTTCTCTC
>JACBKR010002031.1:0-37863 GCA_014218235.1 Colocasia esculenta | reverse complement strand
CACACGCAAAGGACCGCAAGCATGAAAGGGCACAACAGGCCACGCTGACCTTAGCCCTTGAGGCACAAAAACACGAAGCATCGACTCTGCCGCTCGGGGAGCGAAAACCACAACAACTCCCTAGCGCGCAAGAGCAAAAAGCACCACCTCTATCGCGACCGATAGAGAGGCCAAACACTAAAATGACGACACAAAATGCCTCCAGGCACAAGCCGAGGCACAATCGAGCATACATCGGAATAACGCTTGCACGAGCAAGCCAAGCAAGAAAACCGATGCACATTAGAGCAACGCTCACGCATGCAACCCAACAAGAAAATGGACTACCTTGCACTAAACCAACAAGGACCCAAGCCCCAAATTGTTCAGGCGAGTAGCAAGAAACCACCACGACGACAACGGCACAAACAAGTCCACCGACCATGATGCCACAAGAAAACGTCAGTACGAGGGGAATGTTGGGTTGAGTGTGTTTGGAACTTCCTAAAGTTGTAATTTAATGATATCCAATGAACATCACTCATACCTTGATTTTGATGATGACATACTGTGATATTGATGATGACATATTGTGATTTTAATGATGAGATATTGTGACATGTTGTGATTTTGATGATGATATGTTGAACATGTTATACATCTTATACATATCACAATAATGCTTAAACAACATGTTTTTGATGTTTAATATCTCATATTTTAATGATAATATCTTGTACTAATAGTTTATGTGTTAAATTTTCAGGTTCACACATTTTTGTCTTGGTAGTGTCGACACTAGCTCAAAGCTGGTCGACACTAGTCCCAGATTCCAGAAGACCCAGTTGCCAGACTGGGACAGCAGGTCGACACTAGCTCAAAGCAGTTCGACACTAGTCCCAGATTCCAGAAGGGCAGGTCGACACTAGCTCAAAGCAGGTCAACACTAGTCCCAGATTCCAGAAGGGCAGGTCGACACTAGTTCAGGGCAGGTCGACACTAGACCCAGTTTCCAGCAGACCAGTTTGCAGAAATGGGACAGCAGGTCGACACTAGTTCAGGGCAGGTCGACACACTCCGGCTGAAAGTCAAAATCGTGAATTTCTCTGTACACGTGGCTGCTTGGGATTTAGGGGATTTGACCTAGGGTTTCGTGCCCATGCACCCCAAAGCACTTTATGGACATATGGGGCTATAAATACCCATGTTCCTTGTACCCCAAAAGCAAGAGAGCCCATACACTTCCAGAAGAAGCTTTTTGGCGGCCAAGGGGGTTCTCCAAATCTATCTCCATCTCCAGAAGCTACAAGCCATTTCAAGAGGAAAGACAAGGGAATCAAGGGGAATCTCTGGAGAGAAGGTTGTTGTGCAAAGCAAGGGAGCAGATCCAACTGAAGAGGCGCAGGAGAAGAAGGATTTCTGGCATTTCAGTTGCCATCAAAGCAGAGCATCGCCAATTGAGGAGAATCTCCATCGATTTCATCAAGGCTCCTCAATTGAAGCGTCTGCAAGGCCTCTTCATCGAAGAACACTCTTTCTACATCTATTTGCTTCATATCAGAGTTTGTTCTTCCTTAGTTCGTCAATGAGATTTGTGCATGAAGTTCTGTACAAATTTCTATGTACGAAGCTGTCTTGAATCAGATCATTGCTAGAGGATCTGATCTCTTTGTGTTTGATCTAGCTTTTGTACTAGAGCCGTCGAGCTCAGGTTTGTGAGTCGTCGCACTCACTGTGTGGTTTGAGCCGTCGTGCTCAATTTGGAGTCGTCGTACTCCGGTTGTTGTTTGAGCCGTCGTGCTCAGTGTGGAGTCGTCGTGCTCCAGGTGTTTCTTGAGTCGTCGTGCTCAAGGGTGTTTGGAGTCGTCGTGCTCCTGTGTGAGTTGTACTCAAGGTTTTTGAGTAGTGTGGCCTCACTGTGTGAGGGGTGGATGTAGGAGTCACTGGAGGTGATTTCCGAACCACCTAAAAATCCTCTGTGCATTGGTTTGAATTGTGGTTTGCCTTTGTGTCTCGCTAGATGCATGCATAGGGATTTCGTTCACACTACTAATTGATTTGCTCACACACCCAAATCACACTTCAGATCAGTAAATTATTTGGGTGATTTGATCTCTGATTAGAAGTAATTTTTAATGCTTAAGCTTCCGTGTTAACTGGCATTAGATCTATTCAACCCCCCTTCTAGATCTGATCCTTCCACCCATCTGTTCCTAACAGGGAACAACCAGCTCAACCCAAAAACAACTCAAGGGAAGGTGACTCCACCAGAAGGTCGCAACGATGCACACCCCGGCAACACAATACCACAGTGGAGCATCACTACCCCGAGCAACCAACGGAAAGCAGAGGAAGAAGACACGCAACGCAACAAGTCTCTTCCACGCGCGAGAGGGAAAGCCACAATGCAAGACTGACACTTCCACAAGAAGCACAGCCAGCCAAACACTTACGGCACTCACCAGACCACCATCTTCAAGAGCACGCAGGGCGCAAAAAATGAAGCAAACCACCCGACCACGGGGACACACGAAGTCCCACCAGCGTAGCCGAGAAACTCAAAACGAACAACGAGGCAAGCTGGCCAACGCAGCAGCCAGACGCACGACCAAGGGCACAACACCTCGACCGACAACGCCCAAGCAGACTGTAACAAAGACAGTCCAACCAGCAACAAAGACAGCTCATCTCTACAAAGAGAGAGCAACAACGACCAAAACAACACAGGGCAGCTTGGGGAGAATCTCCACCTAAAAGAGCCAAGAGACGTCCTAGGAGAACCTCACCAGAACGCAGCCCCAACCAAACGGCACACTTCGAACCACAGGGGCAACACAACGGTGGCCCGAAACGAACACAAAGCACTCCTGGGAAGAACCTCTGCTAGAAGCGACAAAGGGCGATCCTGGGAAGAACCTTCACCAGAATGCACAACCCAACGACCAAACAACACAGACCATCAGAGAGAATACTGCAGCAAGCAGAACTGCAGAAGCAACGCAAGCCAGTCCTGGGAGAACCTCCACAGAACCACCAGCAACAACAGAAACGAGCACGAAACGGTCTTGGGAGGAACCCTCACCAAGACAACAGCAAACAGTTCTGGGAAACCTCACCAAAACACAAAGCAACCAAGCGATGCACCTCAACCTGAGGGCAGCGCCACAGCAACCAGAAATGAGCACAACACAGTTCTGGGGAAACATCACTTCCGCCAGAACCAACAGAGAAAGGCTCCGGGAGCACCTCACCAGAGCTCACAACCAGTCAGCACCGGGCCGACAACAACCACAGGCAAGTGTCGCAGCGCTCAACCAGCGATGCAACACGGCACACAAAACATCTGCTTAGCCCGGGCAACAATGCCGACCAAGCAAAAGCACAGCGCCAACAGGAGGCCACACACAAGACCAACACAACACACACCCCAACAACAAGGGCATAGCCAACAAGGCAAAGACACTTCGACTGGTTCCGCAGACAACAACTCTGCACCAATGAAGGCCACAACACACGCAGACTCTCTCAGCCTTCACGATGCACGCACACTCAAATGCGCCGAAGACTACCAGAAGAACTGCACCTGGACTTGCTTGCAAGCATCCTCCACACAAGGAAGACCACTGCCAGTGAGTCCAGTGCCAACCGCACCGCTACGGCACGAACCAACGCCGAGCGACCACACTCGCCACGCACGCGGCACAGCAACAACTGCAACTGCAGCATGCGCACGAATCATGCAGGGAAGCCGCACACCTGGTAAAACATTTGAAAACACAAGCCTAACAATAGTCGGACGGTGTCAGCAGCGCACTAGTACCTTTCTTTGGGACATGTATAGTTATTAACTCTTAACAAATCTCAGTATACTCCTCGCTCTGATACCACTGTAACGACCCGACCTCCCGAACCCACGCCAGGGGTCCCGAGGGTCGCGCCGCCACCCACAGATCTGAAGATCCGAAAGGGTTAGAAGAAATAGTCTAGTGAGATGTATTGAATTTAAATAACTATAACAATATGTACAATATACAAAGGTTTGTACAACGTGTCCCAAGCAAAAGCACAGGTACAAGAAGAAAGGTGCAGTCCTTAAGGGGCATACCCCGAGAACTTGCAAAACACAACTCTCAGCTCACTCGGCTACAAGAGCTCACAACACTCGCTCTCACTGTTACTGACAACACACGGCGCCACAACTGCCTCTGTAACCCGTCTGACACCGAGCTCCCGCGACGACGACCCCTAGCTGAAGGAAATAGGGGGGTGAGCCTCGCGAACAAGGCCCAGTAGGGATTACCAGTCCCTCACGGCAGAGAGAGTAGGAACTCTGAAAATAGGAAATACCCTAGAAAGTTGTACAGCAAGTAACACCTACAGCAGGTACTACTAAGAAGCAGAGCAGAGAATAATGCCACGACCACCAACCGAGGTCGGGCCACACACACGACTTCTGCAGAAACCAACAGAGTCGGGCACAGAGCGGAAGCAACACTCAGCACACCTGCCAAGACCACGGAACAACCAAGTGAGAACGACGTCTCACCTCAAGCACGACCACCTCAGACATCCACAAGGTCGAGGGTTCACAAGCAGAACCACCCCGGACCGTGGACATACCACAAGGTCGGGAAACCTCACACATCGGTGCCACCACGGACTGGCACCCAAGAACGGGAGTACGGAACCGAGAGGACACCGAAGCGGAAACCACCAGAAGCACAGGTCTGCACAAGGACAGACCAACGACACCAAAGGAACTAGGCACGACCAGGCTATAACCGTCATGCAAGCTAGGGCAACGGATAACACTTGGAAACGTCATCACAACAACAGCAACCAAACCACCGCCGCTAGCAGCCAAGAGGGGGACCCGTAGTCCACACTCTCTGCTCGCTAGCCTAGCTCCTTCCTCCACCCCCGCGGAAGGGTGAGACAGAGCCGCCACAGAAACACACAACACACGCAACACCACAGCCTGGCCAAGCTGCGGCCTCACGCTGACCGCCCTACGCGGCTCCGGAACCAACGTAGAGCGAGGCAGTGAGACAAGGGACTGGATAGCCTTCACCGGGTAGAACTCCGGCCGTCCTCGGTGTCCCAGGCCTAGCCAAGAGAGCTCTACAAACGACTCAGCGTCGATGTCCAAACCACCATTTTCCCCTCTACTCCAGAGTCTGCCTCACTCGGCTGTCGACTCGAGTACACTCGTAGCCCCGAACGCTCCCTCAAAGGCTCCGAGGATGGGGGTCCCAGGTAATGATAACAACCTCTCAGATCGAGGGCAAGCCCTCAGGTTCCGAGCATCGGGCAAACAAGCGGGCAGCACAACAAAACCACAACGAACTGCTGGCTTGTAACACACGACAAGCCAGCAAGCGAGAGGAATGCACAGACCCTCAAGAGGGCCGTCGGCCAACCAACCACGTACGGAAAAAGCCGGAGCCTCGAAACACTACCAGCTAGCACGGAAACTCGTTGCTATACTAATAATCGATGGACCGCCTGTCAATCGATTATTAGCCAGACGCGACCATCCGGCCACCACTGCCAGGACACAGCCACGAAGGTGTCACCTTCAATCACTGAACAGAGGGACGCAACCTGCCGCATTCCCTTCCAGAAGGTCCTAAGGGCAAGGCCTACCCTGGGGCACATGCCGACACACAACCGGGCCCACGGAAGCACCTGAGGAAACACAGGTACTTTCGCGGCCCGTAAGGCCATCGCGACACCATCACGACGGGAAAGGGCGCCGCGACAGCCTTGTTGCGACGGGCGACCCAGAAATGCGTCACGACAGCGACCCTGTCGCGATCGGAAAGCGCGACACGACAGCCTTATCGGGACCGCCAACTGCATCGCGATAAGGTTGCGCCCACAGAGCTGACACCTCCTCTGATGTCGCGACACGCCGAGCCATCGCAACACCAACAGAGAGGTAGACCAACGAGATTCTCAATCCCAGGCCGCCAAAACCATACAAACACACCACAAGGGGGAGGGGAGCATGGGGAAAGCAATAAAGCTATCTATAAACCCCAAGGGGCTCCCAATCCACCCGGATCGGGAAGGGCACAAGAAATCCCTACCGATTACGAAGAACCGAACCCACGAAGGGCCTTCACGACGTACGGACACCTCCTCCTCGCTCCACGACGTCGCTCACCGCTCCGCACGAGCTCGCCGGCCGCTCCACGCTCGGATCGCCGGAGGGGAGCCACCCTAATGTCGGAGAAGAGGGGAAAGGGAAGAAGAGGAGATAGATGGGGGAAGGGGTAGCCGGCCAGCGCCTTAAGCCCCTGGCACCAGAACGCGATGGACCTCCCCGTCACGTTAAGACCTTAACGCAACGGGTCAACAGATCGCGACAAGAACGCGCCCCCCACGGGCACCGCGACAACGCGACAGGCCGTACTGACACACCTGCCACTCTGACAGGCGTCAGACGACCGAAGCGACAAAAAGCAGTCGCGACCCATTGACCGGGCGCGACATGAAGACGCGACGGAGAGCCAGGGTGCGACCAGAACGCGACCCACAAGCTCGTCGCGACACGGATGACTGTCGCGTCGGACACCCCGACATGACACTAATGCGTCGCCAAGCCTGGACACATTAGCGGACAGTCATCCCAGACACCGGACGGAAAGTCGGGAAGCTGGGTCTTACATGTCGTGTTCAGAACTCGACACGGGGCTCTGTCGCTTCACAGGTAGGAACCCTAATCGGGATGCTCTCCCCGGATCACCCCCACAAGCCATACAAACGATGCTTAATTCTCATTTTTCATGCTTTAATGATTGCCCTAGCATGATATCTACAGTTTATAAAGCGATAAACAGTCCAAACATGCATCATACGAGATCCACACAACAAAACCAGGTGGAATCTCCCTACCTTCGCGAAGAACACGCAAACCAACCACGGCACGGCGTCTCCCCGCTCCATGCGACGTCCTCGCGGAGAGAGCGCGCCAAAAAACTCCTCCAAAACTCTGGATCACCCAGAAATCCACCTCAGCAGCCTCCCCTGGCGAGCAGAGCTTGCTGAGCTCTGTTCGGCCGACCTTGCTTAAAAACACATCGCGGTTGGGAATGAGACTTAACCCTCCATCACCTTAAACGCGACATCCTAGGCCGTCGCCTTCCTATGGCCGACGTCAGCAAGTCGCCCAATGCGCGACACGCGGCGTGCATGCAGACGAAGATCGCATCTCAGTCGGCAAGCAGAACACGACCACCAGGGTTGTCGCGTTCAGAACGCGACGCACACCCTGTCGCGTTCACAGGCAGAAAACCTGTGAGCGCGTTGGGCCAATCTGTCGGCCCACAAAGCCTCACAACCGGCGAGAACACCTGAAACACAGACTAATGGGCCACACACTGGCCACCAAACCCGCTAAGCAAGGATCCACGAAGATCCGAAAAATGCGCGACATACATATTATCACCTAAAAAGGAATGTCGTCCTCGACATTCAAAACAAAGCACAGTAAACCGGATTATCACCTAAAAATAAAATAAACCATATACAGAACAAGTAGGATACACTTTCTCTGCATTTGCTTTTCAAACCATCGGGCTGACTAATTTATCTGCTCATTTCCACACTTGTTCTGCCTCCCTTTCTTTAATTCCTTTCACGGTTGCACTGCCCGATTACTACATTTGTTCTTTCTTTACCTTCAGCTATAAGCAATTCTACCTTGTGTAGACGACGTTTTTCGTTTCCTTTTTTTAGGGGAGACGGAGGAAACAGTTCACAAAGAGGGGGATATGAGGTGAGATGAAAACGTGATCGCCAGGCACTCAAGGGTGCCAATTGGAGGCGCACGACAAGGGGTGCGGGTGGAAGAGTGATCGCGGATGTTACCTCTTGGACCGTGGGGAGATTGCGCGGGGGATGTGGGTTCCTCTTCCTCTACGAGCACGGCCGGCCGTGGTAGAGGGCATTTCCTTTGTTGATTACTCTGAAAAAGAAAAAAGATAGTGAAGAGAAAAGGGGAGTAGCCACGTGTGTAGTATACAATTCTAAAAATAAAGAATAAATGAAATGAAGGGCATGGGAAACGACTTACCGTGTGGTGACTTTTAAACCCCTAAAATGTAGGTGTGTGTGTGTGTGTGTGTGCATGCATGTATTTGTGTATGAAAAAAGGAGTATAGGGGCCGCATGGGGCCCGGAGGAGGTAAATGAAAAGAGCCACGTGGGGCTCGGAGGAGATGAAATGTAAATTAAAGGGAGAAAGGGGAGGGAGTACTTCCCCAAATAGTGGATGGCGTGGCGGCATTGCCGGTTGGACGGACGGAGGAAGAAGAGGAGGAAGACGCTCCCGCTTCGCTCGACGTGCGTGGATGACGGTGGGGATGTCGGCTCCGGACTCCAGAGGATCGAATGGACGGCTTGAAGTAGAAGGTTCCTTTGGGCCGGGGTCGAGATGGGAATCCAGTAGGGCTTCGCCGCAGTGAGTGGACCCCTCTCTACAAATGACCCTCGGGGGTCTATTTATAGATGCAAAGTTCTTGAATCGCGTCGGGCACAGCCACTGCGACAAGAAGAGTGAATCGCGTCCGACCGGCACGCCGCGAGAGAACGCATTCGCAATGGCTGCTGCGATTAGGAAGCGCCGCATTTGCCGCTTGATTTGACATAAAGCGCGATGATTGAGGCTTACGGCCACCTTCCGAATCGTGTCGAGGATGGCCGCCGCGTATTGAAACACGTCAGCCTACCCCACTGCGACTTCATTTTTTGGCACGTGGGCCATAAATGCGACGACTTCGGGGGTGTAGGGGTACGGCACAAGACCTAATCGCATCGGGTCAGACGGACATGATTCAAAGATCTCCTCGGGGTTCGAGGTACGGGCACTCGAGTGCGATGACTTTGGGATCAGGACCTAATTGCGTCTGCCAGGTTCGACACGTCTCTGATTGGAAAAGCGTCGGTACGAAAGGACGTAATAAGGTATTTATAAATTTATTTATAAAAATCTGCCAAAACCGACATTGGAATCGCGGCGCTCACAACGGACGCGTTCATGAAATGTCATTGGGCAATTTCATAAATAAAATAGATAAATTCCTTGTCGCGTCGCGGAGGGCCACCGCGATAAGCACCCTTGGCCTTGTCGCGCCAAGATCCCCGGCGCGATAATGGAATCGCGGCCGCCTTGCTGGACGCATTTCAGCTACCTTCACTAATGCATCCCGCAGGCCCGTGGCGACTACATAAACGCGCCCGAAGACCCATCGCGACAAGAAATGAAAGCCCACGACCTCCGGCCAGCCTTGGAAGTGAAGGGGAAGCACCGGGAAGAAAGGGTGAGATTCAAAAATATTGGAAAAACACTCTTGCAAGGCAATATGAGGGTCATTTGTTGCATTATGGCGCAACATGAAATTACCCGCAGTGGAGTCAAATTCGTGTGTCTACACCTTGCTGCTGGCGCTTATCTCCTTGGACTCAACCTACTTCCATATCTTCCCGGCTGTGTTTACAACATCTCTTTCTGGGCCGCTTTTCTTTTTTTATTTCTATATCATAAACTGCCACCTTTAAATGCTTTGCTATGTAAAATCATCTTTAAATTCTTCAAATTTCTCGGTGCCTTTCCATTATTGCTTTTCAATACCAACAGTTATTTTGCCTCAACTTTATTCACATTCCTAGCTGTCAGCTTCTTATTAAAAATTACACTGCCATAATTGAATTCCCTGCTTCTCTATACCATTCTGTTCATACTATCTTATTCCTTCCGACTAAAAACCACTGTTTCTTTACCCAACTATGCAAAAATCTCAAATTTTTCTTTAAACATTCAATCTCGGATAACCTTTGAATATTAAACCTTCCATGCTTCCGCTGCGCTACTCTGATTACACTGAATATCTAACAAAATATTCCATAAATGTTGCTCCTGATATTATTCACAATTGCTTAGCACTTTCATATTACCTCTAGCTGAATTCGATACTAATTTTTCTCGCTTCTTAAATCACTTTATTCAGTCAATTAATGCTGGAAGAAAATATCAAAATTTCTGAACTGCTTTCTTTAATACTTCAATTCTAATTGGTAAGCAGATTAAAGTATACCAGACAGCAGGAAATGTATGGGAACTAGAATTTTTTTTATAAAAAAAAGTCAGTAGATTGTAAATTATAGAAAGGAAAAGTGTGATCAATTAAGCAGCAAAACATTTGGGTCAGATGGCATCTGATTGAGAAAGAGTTTGGTAAAGTTGAAAGCAGAATATGTGCAGAATAAGTGAGCAGTTTTATTTCTCGATCAGAGAGTATAGTGTCACCGCAATGAGAATGGAAATTTGAAGAGTTGTGGATTTGATTTGTTGAAGTAAGAAAAGTATGTAAAGAGTAAATCTTATCAGTAGTAGTATGGTAAGATTCAAAATTTAATGTGGCATAGAATTGAAGCATTAAAGGAAGCAGCTTAGGAATTTAGGTGTTTTCTCCCCATGGTAATTAGTTGTGTAAGATGGTTTAATAAGTAAGTGAAGTTAGCTCAGTTAGTGTGACGCTCCTCGCTGTTCAAACCCGTTAACCTAATAACGAGCTTAATTCGACTCCACCTCCCGCGAACGAGCCGTAGCCTCACAAGGGATATCAATCACATGTCTATAGAGATATAAAAGAAACAACTCAAATATATATAAGATTCCACATCTCACAAATATTTACATGAAATATACATAGCCAGTTCTCAACTAAAGTCAAACACAAAGTACAGCAACCTAGGGCATACCCTAGGTGAACAGAAAGTAAAGATTATACTGTTGGTGGTGCAGACCCAACTCCGCTGCGATACGGCTCGAAACTAGACGAAGGGCGGGAAGCCTCCTGCTCTCCCTCACCTAAAAGGGGTAGGGGTAAGCCTCGCAAGTCACTTGCTCAGTAGAGAAACTCCTCCAAAAGTCGTACCAAACCAAACTCACAAAGTGCAGAAGAAGGAAGTTACATTAAGCAATTTATAGAACTATTACGAATTATGTTAAAGTTATAGATAACACTTACCACGAGCTATTAACAGAAATCAGCCTTTAATAAGTAAACGGCAAACCTCGTCCAAGTGCACAAGCTAAAGTAGAAAATGCCACACCGGGTCACGAAGACTAGTTCGCGACACCAACAACTAACCCGTACAAACCACACAGGTCTACCTCTCATCCTCGCAGACGGACGAAAGGTCCAGCTGCCGCTCCACCATAACAAGTCAAGAAACTGAGACCACCAACACCACACCTACGGACCACACTACCGCAGGCATATGCCTGGCACCTTTAGGAACTCCGGCCCGAGCTCTCCAAAGTGAGGCACTGGAAAATAGGACAAGCTGGGGCTCAATACGTCTATTGGTCTGTAACCCCAACCACGAGCGTGCTACAAGCGGCAAACACAAACTCACCAAGTCGATGTCCCTCTGCCGTCTTTCCCTCAGCCGGACATACAACTCTGCACAAGAGTGAGGGTGTTCAGGAAGAATCGTTCAAGGTATGCCACATCCTTAGGGTGGAGAACCCTTGTGTGGGCGCTCTCTTCCTCTTGGCTTCCTCATTGGCCACCACAACCTCTCGATCACCCCTCATTAAGGAACTCTGGAGCCCGAGTTATAAGATCTTGACCTACAAGTCAATTCCATCAAGGTCAAGTCTTCCTAGACGGACCACCCTAGACTAGATGCAATGCAAACACCTCCCTCAAGATCATGTGGAAGTTCGGTGCATCCGAGCTCAAGCCACCCATTTCACAATCATAGATAAGCGACTTATCATCCATCACTCTCGACACTACTCCTTAAGTGCCTGAGGTCGATGGGGGCTAAGTTGGCGTTGAGGGAAATTCATGAAAGATTCTACAGTAGCCACGTTGGGGGAGGAACCCTTGCCTGGAGCCTCCTTCGACAAGGGCATTGGTGGCCCTCCCTCCAACGAGACTACTTAGAGTTCACTCTTCGGCATGACTTGTGCCAAAAGTTTGAGCATCTACGTCATTAATTTCTCTTGCATTCTTTAATGGAGCATCATCCATTCGTGTCACACTCCTACGTGGAATATCAAGACATGAAAATCTCTCTTTACTCTTCCACCTCTTTCCCATATTCCAGTCGGATCCAAACTTGAGAGTTGAAAAGTTTTTCCTCAAGATTGCTCTTAGGACCCTTTGACTTCTCCCTTTGCCTTGCAAGTGTAAGTCAACATTTTCTCTCAGACAAATAAATTTAAGAGCTCTTAGACATCAAGTCAGAAGAAATGTCAACAATTTTCCCATTGCTAACAAAAAGAATATTAAAATAATGTCACAAATATTCATAAATGATAAAAACAATTCCAGTTACCAACTTGCACTGTAGTTAACAATGAAGAAGGTTCCCAATCGTCAACTTTCATAGTGTAGAAGGTGGGAAGCATCCAATTTTGAATTTCGTTTGGGAGCAAATGACATCCTTTAATCTCTCGTCCAGCGCCAGACTATTTGAACCTCTCAAAACAAAACATAGGTTTGTTTGGTGTGAATGTAAAATATATTCATAGAGAAAAAATTTTTCAAAGATTAATTTTATAGGAAAATCAAAAAATAATTATTTATTTGATTTCTACGTAAATATTTTCTATGAAAAAAGTTTTTGATGTTTGTTTACCCGTAAAATATTTTCTAAAAATCATTTTCACGTGTTTGTTTATATGAAAAAAAAATTTAAATATTTATTGATTTGCACTTATTTTCACACATATCTCTTAAATATTAGACAAAACTCTCAATCAAAGGCCACTTTCTCTTTCATCCAACATAACAAGTCTAACAATATGTGTTAGTCTTTACTCAAATTAAAAGATTTCATCTAGTTTTAAAGATTTAAGAGGATTTGTATTGTCTAAACTTATTTTAAAAAATAAAAAATAATGAGATCTTTATTAAAAAAATATAGATTAAAGAGACAATTTTTTGGTGAAGTAAGATATATCTTCATATAAACACATTTAAATAGAATAATAGAACAAGATATGATGATCGCAGAAGGCCGCCCACGAGTACCACTTCTCCACCGTCCGATCCACATCATGCACCAGGACCTCCGCCGCCCTCTCCCCGGCCCTCGCCATCACCCCTGTGCTGTAGATCGCCGCCATCCTCCCAGGCACCTCCGCCCGGTCCCCGCTCGGCCCAGATCTAGCACAGCGAGACGAACATATACTGGAGGCAGCAAGGTGAGCTGACTGCTCAGCGAGACGCCATTAGCGGGACCACAGCGTCATGCCCTGGTGCCCAGCACCGCCAAGCATTCCACTCGGTGATGGCAGCACGGAGGTCTCTGAAGGGGGGAAGGCGGAGGAGAGGAACGGCCAGCTCGTTGCTGATCCGATGTTGCTGCTCCAACATATCGGCAGCCTCAAACCCGGACAGGCCGAGCTCCGACACGCGAACCATGAGACGCAGGGTATCCAAGAGGGAAGCCGGAGGAGAATATGTTGGTCGAAGCATCTGCACCCAGCACGGAGATCCCGGGGATCCCCTTGAGCCGGTCCCGAGCTCGGGCGGCCAAGCCACGGCTTCGTCGAAGATCGTTTCTGGATCCCGTCGTTGAGCTGCGCCCTCGCTGCGTCCAGCGATGCCAGGAGAAGGGGGCTGGGGCTCGTGCTCTGGAGGGTCCGGAGGCATCTTCGCAGCCGCTCCCAGTCGACCGGATGATTTATTCGCCGCTGTTCGTCAACATGTGAAAATGTCACGCAGGGCAAAGCATGGCAGATGTCACGCAAGGCGTGCAGGAGCATTGAAGGGGAAGACCTGGCATTGGCAGAGGAAGAGGAGAAGGCAAAGGAGAGGACGCGGCGATGGTGGCAGCCATGATTCTGAAGATCCTGACGAAGGAGATGGGCGAGGTTACGAAGAAGAGGATGGGGATGGTCGTGACGTGGTTTCGCGAACGGAGAAAGGGAGTTACGGAGGAAAACGGCATTCGCAGTTTTAAGTCGGATGCCAAAATTCGAAGATTTCAGGAAAAATGATTTCTAGATCAATTTTCAATGAAACCAAACAGTTAATTTTATAAGATTTTTCAGAAAAAACTTTTCCTGTGGGGGGGGGGGGGGGGGGGGGGTTTTACATGGAACCAACAGACTAGTGTATCAACACAACGACGGCACGGAGAATAGACAACAGATGATGATAACTCATTCTAAGTGTTCTGTAAACTTGAATGTGAAAGTTATAACGAATAACCTATTTGTGATGCTGTATAGAGGTTCAAACAGTAGGGTCAATCTACACCTCAATTCTTCATAAATCAACAGTTTAAGACATTCAATTTATCCCGAGCATATAAAACGAAACAAAAAAAATCTGTTGCAAGCATGGCGCATTGAAGAAAAGGAACATCTAGTTGAGCATAATTTCAAATAAGCCAAAATTTCAAGAGAAAAGCTCAGTGCACTTGAAAATTGCACTTTCTCACACTTTGGCCTCTCCATTGGATGGGCATAATGTGCCTAGTGCATTGGCCAATAAAAAGGCCAAAGTGCATGAAAAAGTGCAATTGTAAGTGCACTAAGTTTTTCTCTAATTTCAAATGAAGCTTGAACTCCCATGCGTTAAAAAAATGAAACAGTTCTGGGTATACAAGATCGTGTGGGTGCGGCCAAGTATCGCTTCGCAATTAACTTAGAAGATGTAGATTAACCCGCCATCATAATCCAGAACAAGAACACATTTTGTACACCTTTGAAGAAGTAACAGAGTAAACCTGCATGACTGGAAGAGTAAAAAAGTAGCGTTATGGCTAACGCATGAACACAGGCATGAACAAGAGGGAAGCGAGCGACTCCCCATGCTATAAAATTTGCTTTTGAGAATTCACAATTGTATTGTGGACGGCCTTTTCCTATACATGGCTGTCGAGGCAGAGACACCAAAAAGTTCGACTGAACCACATGGATTGGAAATTACATATGTATTCCACACTTCGGGAGTCAAAGAATAAAAACTGTGGCAGTAAAACCTTGCACAGCTATAAAAGAATGACCTGTTACCAATTACAGGTAAATAGATGACCAAACTGTAGTGTCGGAAGTATCTTGACCTGAAAACAATGACAATATGCATTAAAGACACCTCAATATGCTACTTACAAGGTAATTGCAGTATTTATCTACGTGTAAAAAATTTTATAACAGAATTGGAATGATTTGTGCAATTCAGCTGGGATGTTTACCTAAACCTGGGAGCAGTCTAATCATGACGTGAAAGTAATAATCCTATCTACAATCTTTGACCGACAAAGAGGGCATTCAGAGCAAGCAAGGGAACAAGGTTTGCACACTGCACATGAAAACTCAAAGAAAATGTAATTAGCCACTGGAAAGAACACTATACATACAATATACTCCCAAGAAAGAGGAACATCAGATTGCTTACAGCAGAAGTGGCGACATGGGAGAAGCACGGCAGCAGTGGGTGCTTCAAAGCACACTTTACATACATGAGAATTTGCATCCCCATTCGACAGAGGCTCAGACTCCTTTTCCTTCATTTCCTGTATTCGAGCCTGAAAGAGGAATCTTGCTAAGGATCCATTTAAATTTAGCAACAAGATGTAAGTTTCCCCTTTTCTTAATAACAAACAAGTCAGTACTGAAACCAAATTATCTAACACGGGTGGTACAAAATCTGCAAATCCCAAGACTTTTAAGCATCCCTAGGATGAGTTTACTCTTCTAGATCATGACATGAATTCAAATTCTGACAAACACGGCAAAGAGAAAGAAATGGAAGGCACAGCCTCTCCTACATAATAACTTTTATATTATGTACATATATGTGTGTGTATTCAATAAAAGGAGACCAAAAGAGGGCAAGACCAGTGGCTAATCTCCTACTCCTAGTACGACACAGTATAAAAATAGAGAGAGGGTGAAAGGCTATACATGAAGTATGGAGGACACCACACAAATCATGACATTCATGTAGTAGAAGCATAAATCAATATGCCATCAGATGGAGAAACAAGACCGCAGTCTAAAGTCCTCCCGCCTATGGCGGGATGGACACCCGGGTTCGGTGGGATCAGGGCAGTCTGGGTTTGACTACCAGCACCAATCAAAAAAAAAAATTTTAAAAAAAAGACCGCAGTCTAAAGACAGGTGGAAGATTTCATGACTTCCTAAGACTTAGGCCTACATGTAAAGCTAGCTTATCTCCCATTCGAATTCCATGAAGATGATGCCATCTGTACAAGATTATTTTTTTGATATCTTCAAGAACATCTTAAAACGAGAAGTACAGCATTCTCCCTTATTTTTCTTCTTCTCTTTCAGTTGACAGCACCACCAGAAGATTCATTGCTGGTTAATCCCACGACACAGATACTTGCACCATGGCAATGTTGAAAAAAACATCATATTCAGAATATAAAGTAAGATCTTGCTACAAGATGTACCCCAGTGTAAAAGTAATCGAAGACCATTACTGCAAGTTGCAAGGGAAAAATGGGGTAGAACAAATCAGGGAATCAGAGATTTGCAATTTCACCTTAAGGCGGGAAAGCATTGGTTCTAGCTCAGAACTTTGGTTCAGCTGGCCATTTGCTGTTTTAGTGCTCCATCCATCACTGGTATCTCCTTCAGGACGGTCTCTTATTCTCATTAGTATTTTCTTTCAGTCCTCTCATAAGTTCAATAGCATGGTTGGATCTTTCCTCAGCATTCAATTCTGGAATACCCAGGACCCCTTTCTTCAATTTGGCAACTAGTACCCACATGCTTGCTAATTCATTCTCCAAAGCTGCTTCCTTTTCTTTGCTTCATCATATTTTTCTTGTATTCCTCTTCCATGGTCTCTTTCTCGGCTATTGCAGCCTCTAGAGCAGCTTCTCTTGTTTCCTTGCCTGCAGCTCCATCTTCATTTCATCCATATCAAAATTCCAAGAACCAACATCATCATGTAACTCGCTGGGAACATCACCACCTCTACTGCTTGGTCGACTTCTTCTCCCCAGTTTGGTGTCATTCTTGCTTTCAAGCCGACGGTTACCACCATGTCCAGGCTGCAAATTGCCAGATCTAGAATATGCCATTTCTTGTGCAGCCAACAGTTCTTTTGCTTGTCTTGCATTTTGTAGTGAAAGTTTGGTAACCTCCTCAGCCAAGCTTTTAAGCTCCACAGCAGCTGAAGAAGCTAGTTCTTTTGCATACAAAGCTTCATCAGCTAATTTTTTATTTTGTACACATAGTCCATTGTTCTCGTCAATGAGCTGACATTTCTCTAGATTTAGCTTCTCGTACTTAGAATCCTACAGAGATCACACACTTAAATCAGTTAACAAAAAGAAATTGCGTGAAGAAAATCTGTGTCATCATGTTTAATAATACATACAATATCAGTTCCACTTAGTGTGACTGAAAGCAACAGAGAAAACATCAACGAAACACCATTAAAATAAAACATGGCAAGTCCAAGCTCCTATGAAAATATCAGATTGTTTGAAAGAATTTTTGAAGTGAACAGTGAAGAAGACCTTGATGAAAAACAATTTAAGTGATGTTCACTATGGATATTTTGACAAATATCATAAAAAAGGTTGATTTGAGGGATTACACAGGAATCGCTCAGGTTGGACAATGAAACTACTGAACTTCTATAGAAGATCACTACAAGACAAAAAATAAGCATATGTGATGAGGCATTGAGATTGGTATAGATGCTTGGAGACTGTCATAGAGGCAACTGGCAAGCCCCCTTATGGAGAATAAAAGTACATTTGAAAAGGATAGCCATCATGCTGTTTATATACTATACAATCAGGACATTTTTGTTTCATGATTCAGTAATGTCCTTAACTCATGAACAAATCATATTGGCACAATGCAAAACGTGGGACAGCTTATATCAAACCTTCTAGGGCAACACATCAGAAAAGACACGAGGCTACCATGTTCAGAATAAAATGCATTTGGCATAACTGCAACTAGCTTTTGCTCATGGTTCATATGGAATCACTCTAATCTTATAAGATGCTTCATGAATGACCATCTTAACTTTGCATGTCAGGATCTCTAGAAGGCAGTTCAGTCATCCCACAGAACAGATTTTTCTCATGCACAACACAAATTCATTGACAAAATAAAATTTTAGGACAAGACTGAAGAACGAAATATGTTCTGCATCAGATGTCAAAGTAGATAACTTAAAATTGTAAACATAAATTAACTGCTAGTCCAAAAAGATGAAGACATTAGTTCAAGAAGCAATCACCTGAGACTTAAGAAGCTTCTTAAGCTCACTAATTTCTTCGGATAGGCCTTGTTCAGAAGCCACTACCTGTTGGTCATCCTTCGCTAGAGCCAACTGTTGCTCCAAAAATTTACTTTTTTCTAGCAATTCCTTGTTCACAGAACACTGCAAGAGTATGTGACAACAAGCCCTTTTCAAAGGTGCATAGTAGATGTTCAACGTGGCTAAAGATCATATCAAAGAAGGAACACGTTGAAAAAAAAAATGGTATTGATGGCATAAAACCAGATCACAGCAATATCTGAAAATGCTAACAAACAAGAGGAATAAAATGCTGATACCTTCTCTTGAAGCTGATCCTGGAGAATTCGGTTGTCAGCTGTTCTTAGCTGCATCAGTTGTTAGGTTGGACTCGATCAGAAAGGAACAAATGTTTGCCTTACACATAAAATTAATAACATAATGCCAGATAAGAAGGAATATTACCTCAAGCTCAAAGGCTTTTTCACTGCACTGAGTCATTAAACTCATGACTTTCTGGCTCACAGAAAATCCACAAGTTATTCAATAGAATATTCACGACAACTAGATAATGAGAATAGCCAACTTCATGAAAGATATGAATCAAAAAACTGAAATGAACAGGTACCTGTTGTAACTCCACCAATGATGCATTGTTCATTGACTTCTCACTTATCTCATTGATTTGAAGCTCCAAGGCCCTCATTTGTTTCTGTTTCTCTTGCATCTCACGCTCCAAGTTTTGTATCTGTAGTAAGAAAGTACACAAGCTCTAACCTGTTAGAAATCTGGAATGTCAAGTTTGATCGAGATGAATATCCTATGAAACCTCAAAGAAAACAAAGAATGAGAAATATAGTAATCAAGCAATCAAAAACAAGAAATACCAAACAGAAAGTAAATGACATTTTTAAAAGTCCAGCATGGAGATTAACCACTTGAAGGAAAGAAACTGAATGGTGTCAAGCAAAACAAGGGAAAAGATTCCTATTTTCCCTCAAGTTAATTTCAATCAGTTGAAAGTCCCAGAGAAACAAATAAAAGTATAAAAAAAGACAAATGTTAGAGAGAGAGAGAGAGAAAGTACATACCTGAGTCTGGGAGCCATCAGGATCATTTCCTGAGTGCTCCATTAATCTTTTCAGGGCACTTGTACTCAATGCAATCTCTCCAGCAAGCATCTTCATCTGCTCTACAAGTAAATCCTTTTGATCCGATGCCGTCATCCCTGTCTGCAATTTGCATGGGAGAAAGGAGAAAAACAAGAGTCAAGTCTAAAAAACCTATAAATAAATCTTTGAAGTAAACAATTAAAAAAATTAGATGTTTGACTCCAATTGCTATTTAATTTTCACCATGTAAGTTTTTACGTTTAATATACATTTTCACCATGTACCAGGTCTCTTTTTCTTACACTTGTTTGATCCTTTTCCTGTAAAACAGTAAAATAGCTGTTTCTATGCAGCAGCATGAGATGGTTTTCTGCTTCTGAGCTTGAAATATTCATAGGGCATACTGCCTATCTTATCAATTTCAAAGGGCAAAGGAACGAGGAGAAGAACAGAAAGAATAGGGGAAGAAAGTAGATTCTGTGGTTAAGGAACTGGTGCAAGGTTGCAGCAGATTGATGTTCAAGACGGCAGTGAAAAGGATTGAGTTAAGGTCTGCAGGAAATCAGTGAGATTACAGAGACCATTGTATGAAAATGGCTTCTGGGAGGATCTGAAAAAAATAAAAACAAGGGAATCTGAAATTAAATTATGAAACCTATAAAAATGTCTACAAGCTAAAGAAAATACATGGCGAGGACTGCAGAAGAATAAGTAGGGAACATATGAGTTATGTTGCATAACCAAGCTTTGACAAGCGATAAACTGTTGTATATAATTTTTTGTCCAAAACCCATGAACTGTGGAATTAGATCACATCTTGAGATTGGTCAGCCAACTGAATCCAGAATGAGAGCAAGGTCCACTCAAAATCCAGCCTTCAATCAGTTGATTTCAGATCAAGTCTTGACAATTCAAGCAGATCTTTCTTTGTTTTCTTATTTTTCTTAATTAGAGGGATTGGGTTTCGAATCCTTTAATTGAATCAACATTTGTGAATAATTTGCAACAGTCGTATTCAAAAGCTACTGTCCCTAAGCTAGAAAATATAGTAGCCAACACAGATACACGGATATAATAGAATTTAAATCTCCAGAAGAAAGGCAATGTATTAACCACAGAGGTACATACCACATTAATCTTGAAACCACCAATGCCACCACCCATGATTTCTCCTCCTTGGGATGATTCTGTGACCGAACTGCTGACAGAGGATTGCTCTTCACTCCCTTTGTTGGAAGATGTTCGGTGATTAACATCAAAAGGATCCCCCGATGGAACAGCAGATGATAGGAAATTTTTCTGTATACCAACACTTTCTAACCCAAAAGGAGAACTGGCATGCAGAAGATCCATACTCTACACAGAGAAAATGAAAAATAAATAGTGAAGATATAAACAATGATTGTCTGCATTATTAACAGAATTCCAGTAAATTACGAACTACTCATGTACAATTCTAATAAATATAAGAATGAACACTTGGCGTAAGTTGAACATAGAAGTGCATCATTGACAAAGAACTGATGGAATCTTCTAACTAATAATCACCAACTAGTATACAAATCCATATGGACAAAACATAATATTGCCAACAATGATATGATGACATTCTGTTTTTCCGTACCTAAACCTAAATCCTAAATGGATTAGAGTAAATGGGTAAACAAACTGTATCAGTACTTTCAATGATAATATTCAAGACCACTCACATTGTCATCAAGAGAATTGCCAAGTTGATGACTTGGTGCATCACTCAAGCATGCAGGAATTGTGTTCTTTGATGAAACAAGTATCAGTTTGGTGAGTCTTTGGATTCTGCTCATCAATGCAGCTTTTGCTTCTTCTTCCTCCTCTAGGCGAGATTGCATCTTTACTTGGCCCTCCTCCAACTGTTTTGAGAATGAAAAGTTAATCTCAGTGAAATTGTAAAAAAGTAGACTTTTTAATAATTTTTTAAGTAGTGATGGCTATACCACCAAACTTATAGCAAATAGAGGGTAGCATAATCAGTAGGCATACAGGAGCTATTCCTCTATCACCAAGAAAGGACAATCAGTTGCAAAATAGTGAATGATCCCTTGCCAAGACTGCAGACTAATTTTAGGGAAGAAACTAGACCAGAAATAGAGATAATGCTGTTAAGTCTCGCAATGGTTGAAAATGGACTCAGTTCTTGGCCTTATGAGAAAGTGGGCATATCCACTCAATTGCCAAATGCCAATCGGCTTTGAATTGGATGGCCTAACATCAAGACTGCAGACAAACTGACAATTGAGAAAAAAATAATAATAACAAAGACAATGAAAAAAAATGATGATACTGAAGTCAGATGACTGCCTCAGAAGAATACCTTTTGACGCAAGTTAATTATCTCTTCCTGATTGATGACAGCACCCACACCCTTCCTCATTTGGTCAAGTTCTTGTTTCAACTTTGATATTTCCCTTTGATACTTTTTAATTAATGACTTCTCATCAATAATCTGAAGAAAAAAAGCTCTTAGAAATGACTATGACTGTTATAGTGAGCAAGGAAACAGTGAAAAGCAGTTTCACTGAGAGACCACAGTATAAAAAGTTTACCCTATTACGAGATGCATAAATCTCAACACGCTTCGCCCTGCTTGCAAACTTCAATGTGTTGTGAGTTTCTTCCATGTTGCTAGATGCTGGAGTAACTGTGCAGATGAGCTGTATAATGAAAATTGATATCCACTTATGAGGACAAGAGAAAGGAAAGATGCATGCAACTATTGAATCAGTGATGAGTAAAAGGAGATTCAAACTGGACATCAGTCTTAAAGAAATTTCAAGATCTATCGTCCTTCCAACTCACCGAGACATGACCACGACCACTTAGGGAGGATTGCAGAAGGCGAGTAAGTTTAGAATCACGGTAGGGTACATGAGAAGCTCTCCCTTCACTCAGTTTTCCAATTACCTTCATATTTGAAGCACACAGTAAGGCGTCCAGTAGTGGAAATGTAATACTAAAGGCATTTGTGTTTATGTTCAAAAAGCATGACTTTCACAGGATTAGATATGAGAACCATACTACATAAGTGAACTCGAGATAGAGGGGCTTCAACATAACTCCAATATGATGCCTTCTTTGCATGACTTTGACAGGATTAGAGATGAAAACTATGCTACATAAGTGAACCAGAGATAGAGGGCTTTAACATGACTCCAGCATGAAGCCTTCCTTTTAAGCTATTAACCATAGACACGGTTATCCATGTGCAGAAATTTTATGCCAGTGAAAAATCAAAGAAAATTAGAATCCACATGAGAAGCACTGGTTCTTTGGTTGGAGTTTTATTATGGCATTCATCAAAGCCAGGAGGCCCTGGACCATCTGACAAAATGGAAATTACTTAATAAATTATGATAAGGACTACTAGAATCCCCAAGTGCAAAACAAAATGGCCCATTCAAAAAAAAAACAAAAGCAACCAACAGATGCATAACTTTAATGAGAACAAGCTAAAATCAGCATTACACAACTCCATTATATAAACATGTAGCAGATGTTTGTTACCTACCAGATGATTTAAAGTTTTAGGGTAGTTCTACAAGAGTTTCTGAGTTATAAGTGCTATCTTTGGTAGAATCAACTGGATCGGTCGGAGTCGACTAAAATCAGTCTGGGTCAGCCGACTCTAGGCAAGTAAATGTTAGTATTTGTAGTTACATTTACTTAAGATATTATATAAAATAAGGAAGTACCCCATACTTAAATCTAATAAAAAT
Source organism: Colocasia esculenta (assembly GCA_014218235.1). NCBI lineage: Eukaryota > Viridiplantae > Streptophyta > Magnoliopsida > Alismatales > Araceae > Colocasia > Colocasia esculenta. The sequence continues at coordinate 14,754 of JACBKR010002031.1, read as the reverse complement.
ATCAAAAATTTCATATCTTTTACTAATAAAAAGTCAACTCTCTCATCCAAGAAGAAAATAGAGATTTTGGTGATTCCATCAAAATAGCGACTTTCTAATCTCTCATAATTTGACATATTTAAAATTTTCATAAGTCAAATAAACTCAATAGAATATTAAAAATCTGAAGTCCTGTAAAAAAAGTCAAACGTGCATATGACTTCTCCAAGGGAGCCACTCTCCTACTGATAGTACTTAGTCTGCTTGAGACCTCCCAAGATTTGGTCAAACCTAAGCTATCATCACCCAAATCTCTCAGGATTTGGTCAAACTAAGCTATCATCACCCAAACTCACTCATAGTTTGGGTGATGATAGCTGAGTTTGACTAAATCCTAAGAGGTCTCAAACAGACTCAGTGCTGTTAGTAGGAGAGTGGCTCCCTTGAAGAAGTTATATGTACATTTGACTTTTTTTATCGAACTTTAGATTTTTAGTATTGTATTGAGTTTATTTGAATTATGAAATTTTTTAATATGCCAAACTATGAGAGATTAGAAAGTCGTTATTTTGATGAAATCATAAAAATCGTGATTTTCTTCTTGGATGGGAGAGTTGACTTTTTATTGGTAAGAGATATGATTTTTTTATATTTTTATTGGATTCAAATGGGGTACTACCTTATTTACATGTAATATCTTAAGTAAATGAAAGTACAAATTCTAACATTTACTTAAATGGTATTCAGGTAAATAATACACAAAGTCTTTAATATTTTATGCTTTTCTTATATTATTATAGTAGTAATAATACACAAAGTCTTATGTTTCATATACTATGAATGCATGTATGATTGATTTTTTATTTTTGATGCAACTGTTAGTTCTTTCATTTTATCAGATTTTCCCTCATTTTTCTGTTTTTTCCTGATTTTTTCTTGTTTTTTTCAAAAAAAAATCCATTTTGTAGATTGGCCGATCCAGGATCGGCCAGACTTTCCTTGGATCCGTGGGATCTTGCGATCCGATCCCGATCCGGATCAGATCGGTGCCTAGCGATCCCAATCCGATTTCGATCTTGCCTTCAACAAATGGCATGACTACAAACCATACCCTCTCAGCAATGCCGATTACTCAACATTTTAAATATGTCCAGGCCATTAAACCAAGGACTTCAAATTATTCACAAGACATGATGACAAAACATCATCCTATAGGGGAGAACACATTATGGATGGACACTACAAAGTTTTAGATGATGTCAAGAATGCTAACTATTACAAAAGGAATTCAGTTATTGAAGAAGACATGACAAGAAAGCATAACAAGATTCACATAGCTAACCCCAAATAATGGGACAAGGCTCTAATAATGATAATGATGATGATGATGACTATGACAAGAAACCATAACAACCTGAGGGGAAAAAGAAATGCTAAGTGCCCAGGGGCCCGGGCGGCAAATACCAGGGCGCCAAGCATCAGGCCTTGTGGTGGGGCCCACCCAGGGAGCACCGGCCCCACCAACCTTGTGTCTGGCGCCCAGGTATTTCATACCCGGGTGCCCCGGAACTTGGCATTTCTCGAGGAGAAAAATACTGAGTAGAAAAAAGTCACAATGTGGTTTCATACAGTTCCCAAAGTTAAAAGACTTTTGTTGATATATGACCCTTCCTTCCTTCTCAACCCAGTTGTTTCAGTTTTTGAGCTCTCAGATCCTGCTAGATCAATCAAGTTCTGAAAAACAAATACGGAGAAAGATGGTGAGACATTATACAACCAGAAATATATTTCCCAATTTTGATGGGTAAGAAGAATGGATTAGTAACATACTAGCTGAGAATATATCACCCCATCGTAATCATCACCACGGAACTGCTTTCAATCATCTAACAAAGGAACATATAGGAAGTAAAGTTAAGAAGATACAGCAGAACAATGAGAATAAACAGAAGATGGGCTATTTAAAATAATCGTTAATATATCAGAACTGAAATAGGCAGAATAAGTGCATATCATCTATCATCAGTAAAAGAAGTTTTCATCGTCTAATTTTTGTACCTTTCTTAAGTTATACTTTTTTTGTGTTTTGCTTGTCTTTTACCCTTTTTTCTTTAATTTGCTTTCTTTGTCCTTTCACAACCTTTTTCCCCCAATGAGCTGATTTATGTGCACTTGTCTTCCCACAAAATAGGCATACTGATGAATTTGATCAGTGCAGGTTGGATATAAGCCAAAGCCTGTTCAGGGGGCCAATCAAATAATCCAACTTGCCAGTCCATTGTCCATGGCAGAAAATATGCATCAATAATAAATAGCAAGGAGAATAATGCTATGGTCCCGACTCCAATTGGGACTGATCAACTTCCATAGCTTCTTGCTCAATGGCAAAATTTCCTGTGAAGCATAAATATCATCAAGTCACAATGATCATTTTTTTCCCATTAGCAGCAGTTTAAAAGCACAAGAACCATGGAAATCCATAAACATGGACCACTGAAGACCATGATAAGAGAATCTCACATCACAGGGAATGTTGATCAGTGCTGCAAAACCTAAAGGTGATATTGAATGTTATAGCACAAAATTTCTCCATTGAAGTGCATTATATCAGCTTCTTAAACATGATTGTATCACCAAGGCATGTGGGGCATAGTTCTATTCCATCATTATCCATCTCAGCCTAAGCAAGCCAACCTGAAGATTGGGTTCGTAGGGCAGAGCTGTCACCAGCTTGTAATTAGGTTGTGGCTGACATAATGCTCAAGTCAAACCCTCTTTGTATGAGACTTCAGACAATACAATCATACAACATATATGTCACTTAAACTAAACACGAAGAGAAATTACATCGAAAATAGAAAGTAAATGATGTAAGGAATATAAAATTCAAGCTTACATTACAGAATTCATAGTGCATATACATGAATAAATTGCTGTTTGAACTAGTAACTACCTACCAATGTAAAGATCGTATGACTCCGGCTACTCAACAAATTAAAATTGTTAGAGCCAACATGCCGATGCTCTACAAGATGAGACACAAACATAAGCCCAAAAATTAAAAGATTTAATTAAAAGAAGTAAACATGCTCATGAAGAAAAGCATTCACAGAAATCATAGTGCAAATTCATATCTTTACTGCAGGGATAATGAAACTAGTTGTCTAACCACACTGAGGCTCAATAACTTAGTAGATATTCAAAGAGTTTTAAAGAAACCAAACAAAACATTATATAGACTGAATATTGTAAACTAAGCAAAAACACATAAAATGAAATGGGAAGAAAAAAGAAATCAATATTAGCTCAAACAATGGAAACAGACAGCATAAAGTATTAGATTGCAGAAGAAGGATAAAATAATGGAATCATCCACTGAGAATCAATCAATGTGAAAATAAGCCAAAGTCTCTTAGTGGACACTCAGTCATGCGTTGTATGCAACACAAACACAGAAGTGGTGATTCATTCCTATGCAAACTTTGCATGTGACTTTTGGCTTACCAGTCCTGCAGTGACAGGCACATCATGCAAGAAACTCTAATGCCGTCGCAATATGTTCATGTCCTTGTCCCCACTGCCCAACAGTGCTTTCTGGTGCCACAACTGTGGCTACAGTCATGCCTCACTGATGTAGCATCGACCACCCCCTTAACTTCACAAAATTCAGGCCGGATCGGCAAGATTCGGACCAAATCAGTCGATTCCAGGAAGGAAATTTGACATTAAAATGGATTCTGTGGGAATCGGCCGAATCGGCGTGCCATCGGACCAGATCGGCCAATTAAGGCCAATCCAGAACCGATTTGGGCCAGATCAGGGGTCTAAAGTGGTCGATCCCCAAAAGGGACTTGCCATTTCGCAGAAGCCTTTCAGCCTCCCCCTTGTTGTTCTTCTTCAAAGTAATCTTCATTCCATGCACTCTCCTCTTCTTAGGTTTTGTTTTTTTTCATTTTGAAAAGTAGAAAATGTGTTAAAGAAGCATGATTTGAGTTGAATGAGTGATATGGGGTTTGGAGAATGGGATATTATTTAGGATTTGTGAAAATAATCTAAAACCCCCTATTTTTACCCAAGTTGGGGTTTAAAATTGGGGATTTTGTCTAATTACTGTAATTAGAAATCAAATGAATGTGTTAATCACTTATTTATAGCGTGATATAAAAATAAGGGTATTTAATTTTAGAAAAATAGGCAAACCCCCATTTTTTACCCAATTTAGGGTTTAAAATTGGGGCATCTGTCTAATTAATGCAATTAGAGGTCAATGGAGTGTGTTAATCACTTAATTGTCCGAATTGTAGCATGATGTAAAAACATGGGTGTTTAATTTAGAGAAATTAGACAAATTTTCCATTTTTTTACACAATTTACGGTTTAAAAATTGGAACTTTATCTAATTACTGTAATTAGAGGTCAATTTCTGAAAAGTAGACAAAACCACAATTTTTAATAGGGTAAAACTGGGGGTTTTGTCTAATTAATGTAATTCAAGGTTGATTGAGTGTGTTAATCACTTAATTGACCCAATTGTGGAATGATATAAAAACAAGGGTATTTAATTTCGAAAAATTGGTACAAGATAATGTAAGTGGAAACTAATCATAGAGTTACATGTTGGTCTTTGCATTGTAACAGGTTATGATTAACCAGGAGGGAGACGAACTTGGACTTCCAGATAAAGAGATAGACATTGGATGGCGCCATGGGTTTATGACTGACCCTACCAAAAAGAGAGTCGAATCTCTATATTGTAATAAACAGATGAATGGAGGTGTTTATCCACATTGCAGGTATTGGAGGAAATGTGACAAAATGCAATTCATGTCCCCAGAAGACTGTGAAGGAGATGAGGGCATATATGCATGGGAGAGAAGTACAAAAATATATCCAAATTTAACAACAATGGGAGTTGCATGAAGAGATTTCTGGAAGTCATGCAAGAAGGGGCAACGGCATAATGAGGGAAAGACCAATTTTCCCTGATGATTTTGATGATGATGATGAAAAGAATCTGCCACAAGAGGAATGAGATTTCAGAGAAGCATGTTGTTAGAGTCAATGTATGGCTAGAGAGGCAGAAGAGTTGGGGAGAGGCATGAGCAGAGGAGAGAGATCAAGATCAGCAAGTTCAGGAGGAAGAGGTGGTGGTAGAAGTGCATATGCAAGAACAAGAGAAAGAGGCTCTGGATCTAATGAGTCTTCACATATTCCTATAGACACTTTTATACAGAAAATAATCTGTAACACAACCAACCATCAAGCAAGCAATAAAGAGAGTTAAAGACATAGCTAAAGTAGCAAAATATGCAGTGAAAAGTATAGTGAAAAGATTTTTTGCATGTAGGAGTCTCAACACATACAGCATCCATCCCCTACATGCAAACCATGTTGGATTCTATTAGAGAGGCAGGTCTAGGATTGAAAGCACCACCACTTATAGATATATATGGAAAATATCTAGAAGAAGTTGAAGAGCTGAAAGAATGGGTTGACTCCTTTAAAACCGTGTGAATGACATGAAGTTGTAGCATAACGTGTGATGGATGGACAGAGACTACAAAGAAGTCCATGATAAACTTTCATGTATAGTACACTATTCATAAAGTCTATTGATGCAAGTCGACAAATAAAAAATCCAAACTACCTTTTCAGGCTTATACATAAAATGGTTGAAGAGATTAGGGAAGAAAATGTGATTCGAGTTATGATAGATAATAAAGCCAGCTACAAGACAGTAGGTAAGAAGTTGATGGACAAAGAAGACATCTTTATTAGGTTTCTTGTGTTACACATTCTCTAGATTTAATGTTGGAAGATATTGGGAAAGATAAACATGTTGCTGAGTTGGTTTTTAAGGCCCAGATGATCACATCCATCATTTAATTTTACATATGATGAGAACATACACCGCTGGACATGACATCTTTTGTCCTGGCTCAATAAGATTTGTCTCCAACTTTGTTGCATTAAAGAGTTTGTACAAGTATAAGCATGAGTTTGGCACTCTATTTCACAGCATTGATTATTTGACACATGTTGAGACATTGAAAGATGAGTCTAGGGATGTTGCGTATGAGATAGCTAGCTTGTTGGAGACCACCGTTTCTAGGAGAGGATTTTTTATTATTTGAAACTGGTTGAGCCTCTTGTACAAGTACTTAGGATGGTAGATAGAGAGCAAAAAAAAATGGCATTGGGTACTTGTACAAGGCAATGGAAAAGGCTAAGGGAAGGTTGAAGGCAAAGCACCAAACGACATTCTAGAAATGGTGGCGTATTATTGACAGGAGATTGAAGTCCACCCTTCACCATGATTTACATGTAGCGGGTAAACAGGGGCAGACCTAGGACATTGTCAGTGGGGTCCTGTGACCCCACTGAATAAAAAAGTTGTATTGAGAGGTCAATTTTTTACCATGGGTGACCCCACTGAAATTATATAGGTGTATTATTAGGACCCCACTAAAATAAAATTCTAGATCCGCCACTGCAGGTAAATGTATTACCTTACCGCTTTGATAGAAGGTTAACTGTGTGAACACTAACCCAGAAATTGACCCACCCTAGTTTGCATGTTTCACTAGAAAAAAAAATGGGGTTGGATAAATTAACTTCTCCTCTTGAATCTAATTATTATAATTAAAAAATAAAAAAAATACACATTTTACAAGGTACATAAATAGAATAGTATTAAAATATTAATTTAATATTTTAAAAAAATACAAAGAAAAAAAAGGTTAACCAAGGTTATCCCTTCCTACCCCACTTCAAGAGGGTAGAGTTACCCAAAGGTAACCCTGGATAACCAAGGGTACCCCTGGGCAAGGTTCAAAAACTGGGCCGGATCGAGATCGGATCGGCCGAGTTGGCTCGATTTTGGTCTTCAAGATCCGAGCCGGGGTAACCCAGTCGGTCCCTGCGCGCGGATCAGCCCGGCTCGGCTGGGATCGGCAGGCTCGCCGAGCCCGGCCCGATCCGCCGCGGATCGGGGCGATCCGGGCTCAACGGCTAGTTTTGAACTTTGGAGGCCTTGGGGGTCTATATAAACCCCCCAAAGGCCCCCATTATGCTCCAAACTCAAGTGTTGAGTTCTCCTCCCCTCCTACCAATTTTTGGACATTCTCTCTCTCTCTCAGGCGCTCTTTTGCACTATTGCGAGGCGATCTCATCTTTCACGCTCTTGCTCTTCGTCTTCGACTCTTCGAGCTCTCTCACACACACTCTCGGCCCAAACTCTTGGCTGCGATTGATCTCCCTCTCTCTCAGCCGCAAAAAAAAAATATTTATTTTTTGTTTGTTTATTATTTAACTTCTTTTTTGTGTTCTAAGTGATGGCCGCCGAAGGTGGTGCTGCTCCGGCTCCCCAATCTTCAAGCAACCCTCCCAACGCCGAGCCCGCTTGGGCTCATGGTACCGTTGTGGACATGGCTCGAAGGAAGGTCCAATGCAAGTATTGTAACCGGGTCTTATCGGGCGACGTATGGCATTTGAAACAACATTTAGCGGGAATTAAAGGTGAGGTGGCACCATGTTCGAGAGTTTCTGCTGAAGTTCGAATACAATTTTGCCAATATATGAAGGAAAAAGAGACATCCAAAGCAAACATTAGTAAAAGACGCCAAGAAATCCGAGAAGAATTGTCTGCCTCTCCTCGAAGGTCCGTGGATTTATCAAGAGGGAGACAAACAATTGATCTTGATGACGATGAAGAAGGTTAGTAATTAGTTAACTTAGTTTTGGAACATTTAGTTCAAGTTTCAAACTTCAAAGTTCAAACACCCTCATTATAATTTATACATTTCAATGTATAACATCATCAACAAGTTTTTTAAATTATATCATTCTATTTCTATCTCATATTATAGAACAATTTCGTCGGGCATCGCAAGCATGTCGAAGGTCTTTTGCGGAAGAGGACTATCTCCGACGTACTGGTCATCACCTAGGTCAAGGTAGTGGCCATGGGAGTAGCAGACAAGGGACTTCAAGTGCTGGAATGAGTACAAATATACCTGAGGTTCCAGTTGATATCCCTAGAGACGGAGATCCTAGAGTGGGACCATTGGACCCATTTCTCATCAGGCGGAGGGAGAAGCAACCATCCATTTCTGCAGCTTCAAGAATTTGAAAATATGCAAGGAGAAGATAGGGAGAGCGACGTCAAGATGGTTCTTCTTCAACAACATACCGGCTAATACAGTAAAAGGACCATATTATGAGTCAATGATCGAGACTATTGGTGAAGTGGGCAAAGGGGTAGAAGGCCCTACTTCATATGAAATCTACAACAAGTACTGGACATGGAGGTTGAAGATATGAAGGCATATGTTTCCACTTTTGAACGCATATGGGATGAATATGGTTGCACGTTAATGTGCGATGGATGGACAGGTATGTATAACTACAATCTACAAGTGTATTGTTGGTCAATTAATGTTATTCATTAATAACACATAGGTTTTAATTTTTCTTATGGAATTATGCAGACATTACACGAAGAAGTATGATAAACTTCTTAATCTACTGCAAAGCAGGGAATATTTTTTGGAAGTCGGTAGATGCTTCTGGCAAGGTGAAGAATGCGGACTACCTATTTCAGTTGATGGACAACATGGTGGAGGAGATCGGAGAGAAAAGAATAGTACAAGTGGTAACTGACAATGCAGCGGCTTTCAAGTTGGCGGGCCAAAAACTAATGGACAAAAGGGAACACTTGTATTGGGTTCCTTGCTCCGCGCATTGCATTGACCTAATGCTAGAAGATTTGTGAAGATCCAATGGTGAAAAATGTGGTCAACAACGCAAGATTTGTAACCACATTCATCTACAATCACAACAACATATTGGACATCATAAGGACGCATACACATGGACAGGAGTTGCTTCGGCCAGCACCTACAAGGTTTGCATCCCAATATATTGCATTGGATAGTATAAATGGGCAACGTAGCAACCTTATTAGGATGGTAGCATCTGAAGAGTGGGAGAATTATATGTCCCGACATGCTCCTACACGGGCGAGGGAGAAAGAAAAGAAGGTGACCGACATTATTCAATCAAAGCCATTTTGGAAGGGGGTCCAAAATGTTTTAAATGTAGTAGAACCGCTTGTTCGAGTCTTAAGGGCGGTAGATGGAGAGAGGAGATCCGAGATGGGCTACTTGTACGAGGCTATGGATCGAGCAAAGGAGCTTATCCAAATGAACAATAAAACGACGTATGCTAAGTGGTGGGAAATCATAGATCGACAATGGGAGCACACATTGCATCATGATCTTCATGCTGCAGGTAAGCATAACACTTCAACTCTTGTGAATTGTGATTACATATTATTTATAATTTTAAGGAATCATATCATGTTTTAACATTCTCTTCTATATGTAGGGTATTTCTTCAACCCCAATACATGTATAGGACTAATGGGAGGAATGAGAACTATGACAATGCCTCCGAAGTGTTCATTGGGGCAAAAAATGTAATCAAACGCATGCTAGATAATGAGGATAGGGCAATTATAGTATGCAAACAAATGTATGATTATAGACTTCAACTCTGCCACTTTGGTACTAGCACGGCACAAAGAGCTGCTCAGATTTTGAGTCTAGGTTAGAAGTTACTCATCATATTTATTACCTCTGGAATGAGTTGGTTCTACTTCTATTTTCTAAAACACTATACATACTTCATTTACAGCGGATTGATGGTTGGATCATGGAAGAACTTATGGATATGAAGACTTAGCATATGTAGTTATTCGGGTGTTAAGCAAAACAACATCTGCCACAGGGTGTGAGAGGAATTGGAGCACATTTGGCTTAATCCACACAAAGCAAAGAAACCGCTTGAAGTCTGCGCGTCTTGAGAAGTTGGTATTTTGCCACTACAACATGAGATTGAAGCTTAAAAATCTCCAATTAATCAAACAAGTTCAAGATAGAGAAAAATATAGAGCCTCGGGCCAACAACAAGCTGAAGCAGCAGCATCCGAGACAATAGATAAGAAGAAGTTTTTGAGGAGGAACATCCACTCCATGCATGGGTAAATGCAACCACTTCGGTTGAACCAGAGTTCGACCCGCATGATTGTGCATGGGCTGAAGGTAGATGACCTTTACAATGTACATGCAACATGGCATTATAATTTATAAATTTTTTATTTCTCATGTCAACATGCTTATGTCTCATTTAGGTGAGCTTGATGATGTGCCTTTGCTTCCAGAGTTTGAAACTCCCCCAGCCCCTAAACGCCAAAAAAAAACAGTAGGTGCAAGAGGAAGGAGCAAGAAACACGACATTAGCATTGCAGACTTGGAGACAATCAAGGAAGATGTAGATGATGAAACACCGAAGCCAAGCGATAATGTTGTATACCAAACTTCTAATGACTCCACATCGAAAACAAGTACTCTTAGTGAGGGATCCGATCATGGAGGAGATGTCAATAATGTACCACCACAGACACCACCACCAGACCCTATTGTATTCACCGGAGAGGAAGACTTCACCCATACTACTCAAGATGAGCACCATGGGAGTAGGCAAGAGCACTATGGGAGTAGGCAAGGGAGGGAAGCACAAACCTCAAGTCAACAATATGCACGGAAGGGGAAGAAAGTGGCATCTCAATTCCAAGGGCAAGGCCAAGGCCAACAAGCATCCGAAGATTCGGGATACAATCCCAACTTCATTCCGCATAGACGGAATTGGTTAATGAAGAAGAAGAAGATGCAAGAGGAGTGGGAGCGTCAAGAAAAGCTACGGATGGAGCTTGAGACCATGGAGCAAGCCTCAGATACATCATCTTATGCTTCCACTGAAGGATACTACCAAGGGCAAGGAGGCTACTTGGCATATCTTCAATACCCGGATGCATCGTATTACACCGGAGGCGGAGCATATGCACAATCCACTGAGTCCGATTCGCATTCACATGACTCATATGAGTCATATGGCTCATATCAAGTGCCTGAAATACCTGGATACACACCAATTACTATCATATATGCAAACACTGATGCATATAGTCAATATTTGACTCAATATGAGGCATATTACCAACATTATATGTCTTGGACAGATTATGTAAACCTTATGTCCACACAATATAATGTGCGATTCCAATAAATATAATTTTATTACTTTTCCTCAGTACCAATGATGTATTATGTCCTATTTTTTCATGTATTTCAGTTATAAATACAATGTTTATATTTTTCCTATTTTTTCATATTTTTTTCTAATTTTTTTCAATTTTTTGAGGGGGCCGATCCAGCCCCCTTTAACTCGGCCAGACTCGGCCGGGCTTGGCCTGGCTCGGCCGAGCCGGGGTCGGGATCGGCCGGTCGGATCGGTTTGGGGCCGGCCGATCCGATCCCGATCCCCAGGTTCTTGAACCTTGCCCCTGGGTAACATTTCCCCCATCCCCAAACCTTGGGGAGGGGTTTGTCCAGGGGGTACCCTGGGTTTAACCAGGGGTACTCCTGGTATCAAAGCAGCCCTTATAATTTTATTCAATAAATTTTGATATTATGAATTATTAACTTATGTATGTATAAATTGATGTAGGGTATTTCTTTAATCCTAAGTATAAGTTCAGCAATTTCATACAAAATGATGACAAAATGGTCTAAGGGACAATAAATGTTATCAATAGATTAACAAGGAGCGCCTTGATGTTATGATGTACGTATAACTCTTATAAGTAATTTTTGGCCCAAATTTCTAGAATAATGAAAATATAATGATGTTAATTATTTACTTTGTCAGATGGACAGATTCAAAATAAAGTTAGACATCTACAGAGATTCTAACCTACAACAAGCAGTAGAGAGAACAAGTCCTAGTTAGTATATGTTGGTGATCATAAATTAATAGTATGATCCTACAATATCTGAGTGGTGGATTATACTAGATTACAAGACTGGTGAAACAAATCCACTCAAAATTGTAATTAGAATACTTAGCCAAACAAGTTCATTTAACCAGTGTGAGAGGAATTGGAGCACTTTCTCATTAATCTACGCAAAAGTGAGAAACAAAATAACTGCAACGAGACTGAAGAAGTTGTGCATTAAGGAAAGACAGAACAGGCCATGAACAATAGATACGACAGAGGAAGAAAACACCACCAGATTTATTAATGTTGATGATTTGTTGGATGAGAAACACCCATTGAATGTATGGATGGAAACAAAAGCAGCATGGGATGTCCCTGAATTTAACACTCAACATCACTCACGGAACATCTTGTACTGCTCTTGTTTCCATCCATGTATTTAATGGGTGTTTGTCATCCAATAAATCAACATCAATGACTCTAGCGACGTCGGCACCCTCTACTGTATCTATTGGCCATGACCTACCACGCAAGCTTATCAACCTCTACTCTTCTCTTTTCTGTCTTTTCTTAATGCACTTAACCAGTAGCCTTATGTTGTAATAATAATAGGCCAACTTCTCTAGTCTTGTGGCAATTACTGTATTTCACACTTTTGTATGGATCAGTGAGAAAGTGCTCCAATTCCCCTCATACTAGCTAGATGAAATTGTCTGGCTAAGCACTCTAATTGCAATTCTGACAAGTGGATTGGTTTGAGCAGTCTTGTAATCTAGCATAATCCACAACTCAGTTGCACAAAAGAAAGAATTTGTAGCTAATCTATTGAACAATCATTCTATTAATTTATGATCGTCAATTTAGATACTAACCAAGACTCATTCTTTCCACTGCTTGTAGTAGGTCATAATCTCTGCAGATGTCTAGTTTTATTTTAAATATGTCCTTGTGATAAAGCAATAATTAACATCATTAGACTTTTATTATTCTAGAAATCAGAACTGAACATTACTTATAGGAGTTGTACCTCTATCACAGCATCAAGGTGCTCCTCAACACTCGTAGTTAATCTACTGATAACATTTAGTGTCCCTTTGAGCACTTCGCCATCATTTTATATGGAATTACTAAATTGATACTTGGGATTAAATAAATACCTTACATCAATTCACACATACATAAGTTAATAATTCATAATATTGAAATTCATTAATTAAAGTATAATGTAATGCATTTACCCACTGCATGTAAATCATGGAAGGGCGGACTCGGATCTCCTGTTAATAATACGCCACCATTTCTAAAATGTTGTGCGGTGCTTTGCCTTCAACCTTTCCTGGCCGTATCCATTGCCTCATATAAGCAATCAATGTCATTTTTTTTGTCACCATCCATCACCCTGAGTAGGCTGTACAAGAGGCTCAACTAGTTTCAAATAATAAATCATCTCCAGAAACGGTGGTCTCCAATCAAGCTAACTATCTCATAGGCAACATTTCTAAATTCATTTCGCAATGTCTCAACATGTGCTAAATAATTGGTGATTAAATGAGAATACCCAACTCTCCAATGCAACAAAGTTGGAGGCAAATCTTGTTAGGCCAAGAGTCCAAGACAAAGAATGTCATGTACATCGATGTCTTGCTCTCATCACATATAAAATTAAATGAAGGATGTGATCATCTGGGCCTTGGACACCAACTTAGCGACATATTTTGTCTTTCCCAATGTCTTCCAGCATCAAATCTAGAAAATATATAACACAAAGAGCACAATAAAGATGTCTTCTTTTGTCCACCAACTTCTTATTTGCTGCCTCATAACTAACTTCATTATCTATCATAACTCAAACCGCATTTTCTTCCCCAATTTCTTCAACCATTTCATCCATAAGCCTGAAAAGATAGTCTGCATTTTTTACCTGCCACTTGCATCAACAGACTTCATAAATAATGTGCCCTTACTGTCATAGACTTTCTTGTAATCCTTGTCCATCTATCACACATTATGATACAACCTCTTGTCATCACACTATTTTAAAATAGTCAACCTATTCTTTCAACTCTTCAACCACGGACTTGTCTCTCCAATAGAATCCAACACGCTTGGAAGTAGGGACTGGATATTGACATGTATGTGCTGGGACTCCTACATGCAAAAAACATTTCACTACTGTGAGAATATTTTTTAAACTTTTAAAAATTTAAATTTATCTTTGGATTTTTTATTTATTTACATGGACATGGTCTTATTTAGTTCGTTTAACCTCCTTCACTAACCTCGGTTAATGTTAATTACATCAGCACAAAGACTGAATACCCTTGATTAACCATCAGACAACCCCTTTGAAACGAAAGAACGTGACTCACAATTGAATGACATGAATTGTACATGAAAGAAAACATGACATGAATTGTACATGAAAGAAAACAAAATTGCAAGCATGCAATTTTTTTTGGAATTTTCTGATATTTATTTCATTTTTTGATGATTTTTAAATTCATTTTCTCATTTTCTGGGGTATTTTAAAAATTATTGATTTCATTTATTTAATTATTTTCATTATTTATTTATTTAAATTATGATTATGTGGATTAAATTAATATTTTTATTTATTTATTTAATTTAAATAGATATTAACTTAAGGTGGATCAAAAACAACATGAGACATGACTTGTTTGTTATTTTTATGTTATTGAAAATTAAATAACAATGTTTGTGAAATATTTTGTTAGGGTTGGTTGAGAAATTGATTGATTTTGATTAAGAAACCAAATAGTGAAAAGTTCGAAATAAACGTGACACTACGTGTAATTATTTGTATAAGGCATGATTAAATAAGTGAAATTAGCCCAATAGGCCCATTAAACATCACACGTGAGAATATGTCAAATGTCGGCCCAATTAAGCATCATTAGGCCCATTAAACATGAAAT
>JACBKR010002030.1:0-29481 GCA_014218235.1 Colocasia esculenta | reverse complement strand
GATTGAAAAAGAGAAAATAATGTCTACATGATTGATTTGTGTGATAATTCCTCTTTAAATGTTTGCTTGATTGCAAATAAAAATGACACTGCTTGGTTGTGGCACAAAAGGTTAGGTCATGCAAGTTTCACAACCGTTAGTAAACTCATAAGAATGAATATTGTAAAAGGTCTCCCTGAATCTTTCCCAGTCATTGACAATCCTGTTTGTGGGATATGTGCTCAAGGAAAATAAACAAGAAAATCTTTTAAAGTGTTCAATGACGTACTTACATCTAAACCACTTGAGTTGCTTCATATGGATCTTTTTGGTCCAACCAGAATTCAAAGTCTCAGTGGTAATATATATGGCTTTGTGATCATTGATGACTTTACAAGATATACTGGGTCTTATTCTTATCCCATAAAAGTGATGCATGTTCAGAATTCAGGAGATTTTACAATTTTGCCTTAGTGGTTTATCTTTCAAACTGAATTCCATTTTGACAGATCATGGGGGTGAATTGAAAATAAATCATTTTCTGCTCTGTACTGAACTGAAAATCTCCAGAAGTTTTCTTCCCCTAGAACTCCAGAACAAAATGGAGTTGTAGAAAGAAAAAATAGAACTCTTGTGGAAATGGCCAGAACTATGCTCATTGAAAGTAAACTGTCTAAATCTTTTTAGGCAGAAGCTGTAAATACAGCTAATTTCATTTTGAATAGAGCATTGGTAAGACCAAAGATCAGAAAAAACCCCTTATGAGTTGTTCAAAAATAAAAAGCCAAGTGTGTCATATTTCAAAATTTTTGGTTGCAAATGTTTTGTTCACAATAACAACAAAGAAAATCTTGATAAATTTGATGCAAAAAGTTTTGAATCAATCTTCTTAGGTTATTCTGAAACTTCAAGAGCTTACATAGTTTATTATCTTGGAAAATAAGACTGTGGAAGAATCTCCACATGTCATTTTTGATGAAATTTGCGAAAGATTAACATTTCTGATTTCTACAGAACTCAAATATGTGATGATGAAGATGATTTTCTTGAACATCCATCTACAAGTCTTGAAGATCAAGAAGTACCAAATGTACATGAGGTTCTTGAAATGCCAACTTCAAGTAATTCAGGTAATCATGTTCCTGAAATTCATGCAAACCCTGAGGTAATTCTGACCGAGGTTCTAAGAGACCATCCACTTAAAGCATGTTGGTAATTTGCAAGATGGAATAAGAACCAGATCATCTTTTCATTCTGTCATAGTTGAAGATTCTTTGACACTACTTTCCAAATTGAACCCAAAAATGTTGATGAAGCTTATCTTATGAAAACTGGATAAATGCTATGCATGAAGAGTTCATCAATTTGAAAGAAATCAAGTTTGGGATTTAGTACCAAAACCTTCAGATTTAACTTCTGTCATGGAACTAGATGGATTTTCAGAAATAAATTGAATGAATCTGGTCAAATGTTTAGAAATAAAGCTAGACTTGTTGCTCAAGGGTATAACCAAGAATTTGGTATTGATTTGAAGAGTCTTATGCCCCTGTAGCAAGACTTGAAGCTGTTCGAATATTCTTTGCATTGTCCTGCTTCTTTGAAATTCAAAGTCTTTCAAATGGATGTCAAGAGTGCATTTTTAAATGGATACATAAAAAAAATGTTTTTGTCTAACAACCCCTGGTTTGAAAATGAAAAATTTCCCAATCATGTTTTTAAATTTAATAAGGCTCTTTATGGTCTTAAACAAGCTCCAAGAGCTTGGTATGACCGGTTGAGCTCCTTCCTTGTAAATAAAGGTTACAAAAGAGGAAACATTGATCAAACATTGTTTACAAAAACTGAAAAAAATCATTTCATTGTTGTTCAAGTTTATGTTGATGATATCATTTTTGGATCAACAGATAATACTTTGTGCAATGAGTTTGCCCATCTTATACAATCAGAATTTGAAATGAGTCTCATGGGTGAACTTACATTCTTTTTAGGTCTGCAAGTACATCAAACTGCTGAAGGAATTTTTCTGAGTCAAACAAAATATGTCAAGGAGTTGCTCAAGAGGTTTGACTTCCAAAACATCAAACCATCCAACACACCAATGGCCACAAGTGTAAGACTTGAGAGTGATACTTCTGGTAAGCCTGTTAATGCTACACTTACAGAGGTATGATTGGATCTCTTCTTTATTTAACTACCTCTAGGCCAGATATTCAATTCAGTGTCTACATGTGCGCAAGATTCAAGCAAATCCTAAAGATAGTCACATGTCTTCCGTTAAAAGAATTTTCAAATATCTTCTTTCTTCATGTGATTTGGGTCTTTGGTATCCTGCTGGATGTAAATTGGACTTGATTGCATATAGTGATGCTGATTATTGCCGGGTGCAAACTTGATAGAAAAATCACTAGTGGGTTGTGTTTATATCTAGGAGGGTGTCTTATTTCTTGGGCTTCCAAAAAAACATTCTGTAGCTCTTTCAACTGCAGAAGCTGAGTATGTTGCCGCTGGTAGCTGTGGTACCCAAGTCCTTTGGGTCAAACATCAACTTCCAGATTATAATCACACATTAGGTTGCATTCCCATTCTTTGTGACAACACAAGTGCTATAAATCTGTCCAAAAATCTTATTCAGCATTCCCGCACAAAACACATTGACATTCGGCATCATTTCCTTCGAGATGAAGTCTCAAAGAATTCTTTTGAACTCCACTTCATTTACACAGAAAAACAAATTGCAGACATTTCACTAAGCCTCTTGCAGAACCTAGATTCACTTCTCTTAGAAGGGAACTTGGTTTATGCAAGTTTTCACATGTCTGAAATCTTCATCTCATTTCTTTGTGCAAATAAAAGTCATTCTTTCTTGCAATAAATTCCTACTTCTCAGTTGTATTGAAATTCTTGGTATATCAAATAGTGATTTGAAGAAAGGCAAGTTAGGCTGTCTGGACACTTTCACTATGCGTGAGTATATGTCTCCGCCAGGTATCAAGAGCCTCGTATGCAATTGTTGAGGGGGAGTCCTTGTCCTTCAATAAAACATTCTTGTTCATTCTGCTTTCACTTCATTTCTATTTCTCCAATAATCTTCTTGTTCACCTTGTGAGGGGAGATACATGAAAGGGGGAATCATTGTCATATTTCTTGAACTTACTTGTCTATTTTGAACCCCAAAGTCATCAGAATTTTTGTCCTTGTGCTATTTTCTTATGAGAGAATTAAAACGTTGTAACTAAACTCATTGTGCATTTAGTTTATTTTCAAAGATTCATTATCATTTCAAGGTTAAACATCTTAATACTGAATTTTTTAAAATGATTTGCAAAACACTATTATAGGCACATGAGTGGCTTAATATTTCACATGTGTATGTTTAAGCTTCATTTTTACCACATGTTAAGAATAATTT
The DNA here is from genome assembly GCA_014218235.1 of Colocasia esculenta. Classification (NCBI taxonomy): domain Eukaryota; kingdom Viridiplantae; phylum Streptophyta; class Magnoliopsida; order Alismatales; family Araceae; genus Colocasia; species Colocasia esculenta. The sequence continues at coordinate 26,093 of JACBKR010002030.1, read as the reverse complement.
TTCTAAATTCGTAGTCATGACTTTTCTGGTCAAAGCAAACATATTCCTGTAAAACATTAAAAAAATGATCAACAATCTGGAAAGATACAAACAGAGCAATGCAAATTCTTGAACCACTGAGTAACCGGGCCATTTCACCTAAAAAGTGATTTGTTTTGCGTCAAAAAGTGGAAATCAAAGTTTTCAACTCTGTATAAGATAATGAAAGTTAAACCACTGAGTAATCAGGAGATCTTGCATCTGATCAATGTGATCTCTTGCACTGAAAAGTGAGATTTAACTAATTTATTCTTGTATTCTTTCCCAGTTAAAAATGAAAGAAAATCAAATTGACAAGATGGAAAAGCTTAAGACCTTCATAAAGTTCATGTATACTGAGTTTAGACTTATTATTTCACATTGTGTTAAACTTAAAGCTCTCTAACATCCTTGTTAAATTTCTGCTCATTCACATAGGTCACTTTTCTTCACATTTGCATCATTATTTTAACTACATTCAGATCATTATATTTTGCTATACTTTGTGTTGAGTGTGTCTTTGCGATTAAACTTTATTGCACAATATAAAGAATACAATAATTTCTCTCATATGTACATATCACTTTGCCTCATTTATTTTGATCATTTCTGACCATTCATTTCCTACATTTCATTTCTTGATCTCTTACAATATTTGTTTCTCTCTCTTATCTATCTTTTTGATGCTGTCAAAAAGGGGGAGAAAGTTTCTTAAAGGAGGAGAAAGTAAAAGTTTCTAGGGGAGAAAGTTCTTATTGGGAGAAAGTCAAAGGGTGTATATGGTCAAGGGGAGTTATTGTAGTCAAGGGAGTCAAGATATTGGGAGATTGTGCATATGTTTTGTGATCATCAAAAGGGGAGATTGTTGGGTTGAGTGTGTTTTGGAATTCCTAAGTTGATTTTAATGATGACCAATGAACATCACTCATACTTTGATTTTGATGATGATATGTTGAACATGTTATACATTTTATATATCATAATAATGCTTAAACAAATGTTTTTGATGTTAATATCTCATATTTTAATGATAATATCTTGTACTAATGATTGTGTTAAATTTGTAGGTGTATACAGCTCTTGTCATTGATAGTGTCGACACATCCATTGATGGTGTCGACACTGGGTCACTATTCCTGGAGTTTTTTTATGAAGATAGGGTTCAAGGTGTCGACACTAGACCAGTTCCAGGAGACCCAGTTGCCTGACTCGGACAGGGTGTCGACACAGTCCCTGGTAGTGTCGACACTAGACCCAGCTTCCAGAAGATCCTTTTTGGACAATTGAGATAGTGTGTCGACACACTCAGTGGTAGTGTCGACACACTCCGGCTGAAATTTCAACTTACGATTTTTCTGGACACGTGGCCGCTTGGGGATCAAGGGAATCTGCCTAGGTTTTTGTGCCCACGTACCCTAAGGCTTCTTATGGACATATGGGGCTATAAATACCATGTTTTTTGGTACTCCAAAGGATCCCACGCAAGAAAAAGCCAAGAGCATTCTAGAAGAAGGAAAGAAGAGCGGGAAAAAGGAATCTGCATCCAGAGGAGCAGAGCAGCGCCGCCAAGGGAAGAAGAGGGAAGAGAGAGAAGAGCTCGTGATTGCAGTAGTGCTGGTCCAGAAGGAGATCCAGCCGAGTCTGTATTTGGTCAGAGTGTTAAATTCTCTGGGGAATCTGTGTATGTGTTCTACACAGATCTCCCAATTCTATTTGTCTCTACCATTTCTATTGTACTGAGATAGATCGTGCTAGAGGATCTATTCTCTAAGTGTGCTTGTTCTAGCAGAACTTGGATCTATTGTGATCCAGAGGTTTGAGTACTTTGTACTTGGTTTGGAGCCATTGTGCTCTGGTGCTTGAGACGTAGTGCTCAAGGGCTTGTGAATTTGCTGAATTCACAAGTGGTCTATGGAGAAGGTTGTCGTGTATCTCCTGGGTTTCTTTGAGTTGTAGATCTCAAAGAGGTGAGAGTCGTCGTGCTCCAGGTTGTACTGCACTTGTGCTAGTGGTTCCTCCGTTGTGAGGAGGTGGACGTAGGAGACACAAGTTGTGTTCTCCGAGCCACCTTAAAAATCTTCAGTGCACTGTGGTTTGATGTGTGTTGCTGTTCTTATTCACTATACTCACACACCACACTTGTATCTGATTGAATTGTATGTATCACTCATTTTATTTCCGCTGCCATACACACATTTTCTTAGTTCTTTTGTCAAAGTCACCTATCCGATCCCCAACACCTGTTGCAGTTTAAATCCAGTACAAGTCCTGTTAGACTCTCGCTCTGATACCAATTGTAACGACCACGAGAATCCAACCCTCGGCCATAGCCGAGGACTCGATTTTCGCGGTCGTCGGCCACGGATCGGGGACCCAGAAGGGCTATAACATAAGTCTAACAGAATATGTAAGGAAAATAAATATCAACTACTGAACTAGAAGCACACACGCGGAAGTAGAAAGAAGAGCGAGACCGCAGTGTATCGCTCTAGGTACAGTCCCAACACATACAACTAGTACAAGTAGGAAGGGGAAAGACAGAGCCCTTAGGGGCATACCCCGAGGGTGATGTACAACTGAAGGGGGAAACCCATTACTAGCTATGGGGACAACCACTACCACCCCGCCTCCTCCAGCCGTTGCTGAGAAGTCTCACCTGGAAAAGGAAGGGATGAGCTTCACAACAGAAGCTCAGTAGGGACTACCAATCTCCTACTGGCTCTAACAGGCAGGAAATAATGTATATAATCATAGTAAATGACAATAGTTCATATATATTCTAAACTACACAAGAAAGTGCGGAGCAGCAGAACTAACTAACTAGAAACTGTACGAGAAAATACCATGGTCGAAAACTCCGTACGACCTACACGTCGTGACCACCACATGGCTGTAAACGTAGGTAGAGCGAACCCTGCCTGGAACGAGACACTAACTACGGATACCACTACCACTAGTCAACCGATCAGGAGAGTCCACTGACGTCTTATCCTCGACCCAGGTCCAAACCTCCACGTCTCATCAGAATGGGGCAGGAGCACAAAGCAACAAACAGTAACCACCGTAGTCTGGCCAGACTATGGTCCCACGCCTGGCCTCTCTAGGTGGTTCCGGGGCCACAAAGAGCGAGGCAGTGAGAAGAAGGACTGGCTGGCCTGCACGGGTAGAACTCCGGCCATCCTCGGTGTCCCAGACCAACTAAGAGAGCTCTGCAAACGACTCGACGCTGCTGTCCTAACCACCATTTTCCCATCTACTCCAGAGTCCATGACTCGAGTACGCTCATCGCTCCGAACGCTCCCTCTAAGGCGCACGAGGATGGGGTTCCCAGACAAACGGTAACAACCTCTCTCACGGGACAAGCCCTCAGGTGCCGAGTGTTGAACCACTCTTATTGTTTACCCTATATTTTGGTGATAACAAAATTTATGATTAATTAAATATTATTAAATATAATTAATATTATGTTTTCCTAATAAATATAAAATTATGGTACTATCGCTGTGTGATTTGAACTGAAAAGCTAAATCGATGTCTATTCAATATACATCGATTTCAGTTCACTAAGTGCCACATGGATTCTGTTGCAAAAACATTGATTCTCTTGAAAAAAACATGGATTTCACTTAACATCGATTCCCTTGAAAAACATGGATTTCACTTAAACATCGATTCCCTTGAAAACATGGATTTCACTTAAACATCGATTCCCTTGAAAAATATGGATTTCACTTAAACATTGATTCCCTTGAAAAATATGGATTTCACTTAAACATCGATTCCCTTGAAAACATAGATTTCACTTAAACATCGATTCCCTTGAAAACATGGATTTCACTTAAACATGGATTCTGTTCAAATATAGATTTCACTTAAACAAGGATTTCATTAGAACATGGATTCTATTCAAACAAAGATTTCAAACTTAAACATCGATTTCCTTTGCACTCAGATATTTTAAAATGGTTTTGACATCTAATGAAAAGTCAAATATATTTCATTTACGTAATCTTCTGACAGAAGATCTTTTTTGTATCTCTCTAGATCTCTTCTTTCCTGTCAGACAAAAAGGGACTTACCTACCACTTCTGGGTGACAGCAGGAAACATAGAGGTATGAGCCTTTTAGACAGAAACACTCTTTGATCTAAACACTTTGCTCTATGCTTGCAGACCTCGTAGACCACAAAATGTCAGAAAAAGAGAAGATGAGAAACGGCTAGAACTCCAAGGATTTGTTCAAGTCTGCTCGATAAAAGGATGAAGCAAGGCAAAAGAAAAGAGAGAGCTTTCCCAAAAAACATTAAAAAGAGTGTACATCCAGTGAAGAACCTGATCTCCAGATACACTCAAAGGAAAAGAGAGAAAGAGCCCGAGCTCAAGAAGAAGTGCTCAAGTGTCTGAAGCCTTCAAGCTTCAAGCTCCTTCTCCTCCCTTCACTCTCTCTCTCTGGTCATTGTAATTCTAGGGGAGAGTCCGTTTCTAAGAGTTTCTGGGTTAGAGTTCATTCTGGTAAAACTCTCAGCTTTGTTCTTTCTTTTCTAAGAAAGATTTATGTCCAGCTGTAGGACTGTATACAGTGTAGAACCTAGCTAGGGGTTAAGTCTAGCAGAACCGCACTGGGCTTTGTACCAGGAGGTTGGCTTCTTGACCGTAAGAGAAGTGGGCTGCCTTCTTGCCGGGAAAGAGAAGAAGACCAGCTGGGGTGCTGGGTGTTGTATTGTCCTTGAGGGGGACTGTACCCTTGGTTAGTAAAATCCCAAGAGATTGCTTGGGGACTGGACATAGGACTTCCATGTGGGAAGGGCTGAACCAGGATAAATTCCTTGTGTTCTTTGTGCGATTGTTTATTACTTCCGCACTGCTACTCTCTATCACACTCAACTAACCAAACTTTCAAGTGATAATTTTATGTGTTTAAGTTTCTGTTTCAGATTTCAGAAAACCTATTCACCCCCTCTAGGTTAGCTTGCTGCCGTACCAAAAGGGCCAACAAGTGGTATCAGAGCGAGGTTTTCTGATCAATCAAGAAGATCCAAAGATCTTAGAGAAGATCCAAAGATCTTAGAAGATCCATGGCAGCTCAAGGATTTACTGAAGGTCAATCAGTCATCAGACCTCCATTCTTCGATGGAGAGGATTACCAATACTAGAAAATGAGAATGGAATGCTTCATTCGAGGCACCGACTTTGATCTGTGGCAGGTAATAGAGGTAGGTGATTTTGTTATTATTCCCGTTGAAGGTACTACTGCCATTATAACAGCTGATAAGAGTAAATTATCTCTAAACTTTAAAGTAAAGAAATTTATGTTGTGCTTTATCCAAAAGAGAATTTAGTAGAGTATCTGCATGTAATCTGCAAAAGAAATGTGGATAAACTACAGGTAACTTATGAGGGAACAGATAAAGTAAAACAAATTAGGATAGATATTCTTGTCTCACAATATGATCAATTTAAAATGCTTCCAAATGAAAATATCACTCAGATGTATAATAGATTTTCAAGCATAGTAGTTGTTCTAAGTTCTCTTGGTAAAAATCTTTCTGATGAGGAAACTGTCAGAAAGATACTTAGGTCTTTAACTATTTTATGGACTCCTAAGGTCATAGCTATTGAAGAAGCCCATGATCTAAACAAGTTTTCCATTGATAAATTAATTGGCTCTCTCATGGCACATGAAATCAATATGGAGCTACTATCTGAAAGCTCTTCCAAGAAAAAACTCACTAATGCTCTTAAAGTTGCAGTTGCTCCTTCCACCTCTTCTTCTTCTTCTAGTTTAAAAAATGCAGGTTTTGAAGACATCGATGTGGATGATGTCCTATCCAAACTTTAGAAAATTCTCAAGAAGAAGAAAATGGATCAAGAAGAATTCAAAAGAAAGAGAAAAAGGAAAAAAGAACCAGTCTGCTATGAATGCAGAAAACCTAGACATCTAAGACCAGACTGTCCTAAACTCAAGAAGACTGGTCAACCAGAAAAATCCAAGAAGCAGCACAAGAAATTCAAAAGAAAAGCCATGGCGGTTGCTTGGGACAATGAAGAAGCCACAACTTCAGAAATCAAGCTCAGATTCCGAAAATTTCACAATTATTTTCACAATTATCCGACAATTGAATAGTCTTTATTACTAACAATTATTTACAAGTTTCATTCAGGTGGAGTCTCTCATTCAGGGGGAGCACAGACTAAGGGGGAGTTATTTATTAATGTCAATCATCGTTGAACCCCTCAATGGTAAGAAATTTTCACAAAAAGGGGAGAGAATGCATGGTAAGATCCTCCTTTTGGTTAGTGACAAAAAGGGGGAGAGTATGCATAGTATGCATTATCTGTGAATTTTCTGTATTTTCTATGCTTTAAGTATTTTTGTCAGAAAATTCTCATAAGTTTTTTCATCACCAAAAAGGAGGAGATTGTTGAACCACTCTTATATTTTACCCTTATTTTGGTGATAACAAAACTTATGATTAATTAAATATTATTAAAATTATGTTTTCCTAATAAATATAAATTTATGGTACAATCGTTGTAATTTGCACTGAAAAGCTAAATCGATGTCTATTCAATATACATCGATTTCAGTTCACTAAGTGCCACATAGATTCTGTTGAAAACATCGATTCCCTTGAAAAATATGGATTTCACTTAAACATCGATTCCCTTGAAATTTGGATTTCACTTAAACATCGATTCCCTTGAAAAACATGGATTTCACTTAAACATCGATTCCCTTGAAAAATATGCATTTCACTTAAACATTGATTCCCTTGAAAACATGGATTTCACTTAACATCGATTCCCTTGAAAAATATGGATTTAACTTAAACGCTGATTCCCTTGAAAACATAGATTTCACTTAAACATCGATTCCCTTAAAAAATATGGATTCACTTAAACAACGATTCCCTTAAAAACATGGATTTCACTTAAACATCGATTCCCTTGAAAAACATGGATTTCACTTAAACATCGATCCCTTGAAAAATATGGATTTTACTAAATATCGATTCCCTTGAAAACATGGATTTCACTTAAACATAGATTTTGTTCAAACATAGATTTCACTTAAACATGAATTTCATTAGAACATGGATTCTGTTCAAACACAAATTTCAAACTTAAACATCAATTTCCTTTACACTCAGATATTTCAAAATGGTTTTGGCATCTAATGAAAAGTCAAATATATTTCATTTACGTAATCTTCTGACAGAAGATCTTTTTGCTTATCTCTCTAGATCTCTTCTTTCCTGCCAGACAAAAAGGGGCTTACCTAACAATTCTGGGTGACAGCAAGAAACATAGAGGTATGAGCCTTTTTGACAGAAACACTCTTTGATCTAAACACTTTCCTCTATGCTTGCAGACCACGTAGACCACAAAATGTCAAAAAAGAGAAGATGAGCAACGGCTAGAACTCCAACGGATTTGTTCAAGTCTGCTCGAATAAAAGGGTGAAGTAAGGCAAAAGAAAAGAGAGAGCTTCCCGAAGAACATTAAAAAGAGTGTACATCCAGTAAAGAACTGATCTCCAGATACACTCAAAGGAAAAGAGAGAAAGAGCCCGAGCCCAAGAAGAAGTGCTCAAGCGTCTGAAGCCTTCAAGCTTCAAGCTCCTTCTCCTCTCATCACTCTCTCTCTGTAGTCATTGTAATTCTAGAGGAGAGTCTGTTGCTGAGAGTTTCTGGGTTAGAGTCCATTCTTGTAAAACTCTCAGCTTTATTCTTTCTTTTCTAAAAAAGATTTGTCCAGCTGTAGGACTGTATACAGTGTAGACCTAGCTAAGGGTTTAAGTCTAGCAGAGCCACAATGGGGTTTGTACCAGGAGGTTGGCTTCTTGACCTGTAAGAGAAGTGGGCTGCCTTCTTACCCGGGAAAGAGAAGAAGACTAGCTGGGTGCTGGGTGTTGTATTGTCCTTGAGGGGGACTGTATCCTTGGTTAGTAAAATCCCAAGAGATTGCTTGGGGACTGGACGTAGGACTTCCATGTGGGAAGGGCCGAACCAGGATAAATTCTTGTGTTCTTTGTGTGATTGTGTATTTGCTTCCGCACTGCTACTCTCTATCCACTCAACTAACCAAACTTTCAAGTGATAATTTTCTGTGTTTAAGTTTCTGTTTCAGATTTCAGAAAACCTATTCACCCCCTCTAGGTTAGCTTGCTGCCGTACCAAAAGGCCAACAAGTGGTATCAGAGCGAGGTTCTCTGATCAATCAGAAGATCCAACGATCTTAGAGAAGATCCATGGCAGCTCAAGGATTTGCTGAAGGTCAATCAGTCATCAGACCTCCATTCTTCGATGGAGAGGATTACCAATACTGGAAAATGAGAATAGAATGCTTCATTCGAGGCATAAACTTTGATCTGTGGCAGGTAATAGAGGTAGGTGATTTGTTATTGTTCCTGCTGAAGGTACTGCCATTAGCATTACAGCTGATAAGAGTAATTATCTCTAAACTTTAAAGCAAAGAACTATTTATGTTGTGCTTTATCCAAAAGAGAATTTAGTAGAGTATCTGCATGTAAATCTACAAAAGAAATGTGGGATAAACTACAGGTAACTTATGAGGGAACAGATAAAGTAAAACAAATTAGGATAGATATTCTTGTCTCACAATATGAGCAATTAAAATGCTTCTAAACGAAAATATCACTCAGATGTATAATATTTTCAAGCATAGTAGTTGGTCTAAGTTCTCTTGGTAAAAATCTTTCTGATGAGGAAACTGTTAGAAAGATACTTAGGTCTTTAACTATTTCATGGACCCCTAAGGTCACAGCTATTGAAGAAGCCCATGATCTAACCAAGTTTTCCATTGATAAATTAATTGGCTCTCTCATGGCACATGAAATCAATATGGAGCGACTATCTGAAAGCTCTTCCAAGAAAAAACTCACTAATGCTCTTAAAGTTGTAGCTGCTCCTTCCACCTCTTCTTCTTCTTCTAGTTCAAAAAATGCAGGTTCTGAAGACAACGATGTGGATGATGTCCTATCCAAACTTCAGAAAATTCTCAAGAAGAAGAAAAATGGATCAAGAAGAATTCAAAAGAAAGAGAAAAAGAAAAAAGAACAAGTCTGCTATGAATGCAGAAAACCTGGACATCTAAGACCAGACTATCCTAAACTCAAGAAGACTTGTCAACCAGAAAAATCCAAGAACCAGCACAAGAAATTCAAAAGAAAAGCCATGGCGGATGCTTGGGACAATGAAGAAGCCACAACTTCAGAATCATCAAGCTCAGATTCCGAAAAAGAGCAGATAAGTCTAGCCCTCATGGTAGGACTAGATGAGGTACATCATGACCCATCTTTTGGTTCTTGCACTGATTCAAGGTCAGAGTCTGAAGACTTAGAAGAAATCTTTAATGAACTATATGAAAAACATAAAGGTGTTGTAAAAGAATTAAAAAATATGAAAAACAACATCATTGCTTATATAACACCAATTCTGATCTTAAATCTGAAATGGAATAATTAGAAAAATAATTAAAGAAAAGTAAAGATAATAATTATCTCTTGAATGAAGAATTAAAAAGCAAAAATAATGAAAAATCAGAGTTATAAGAAAAATAAAAACTCTAACTGAAGAAATTTTTTATTTAAAAGAATCAGTTAGAAAATTAACTAAAGGGAAAACATCTTTGCCCTATGCTTAAAAGGATCAAAATCTAGAAATAATAAACAAGGTCTTGGATACAAACCTCCTTAAAAAGGAAAACAAGTCATAATTCTTAAAAAATATCCATTACCAATATTTGTAAAAGAAACCAAGATGCCTCAGAAAAAGGCCCCTCTAATGAACAAGCTCTATCAAAAAAAATATTCCAAAAGTGTTCTAAACAGACATTACAAAGAGGAACTGCAAAATAATTATATTCATTATTGTTCTCATTGCAATAAATTAGGACACACAGTAAACACCTGCACACCAAGGCACCTAGTATGGATTCCGAAAGGGTATTTTTATGCATCTAACCATCAAGGACCCAAAAAGATTTGGGTACCTACTTCTGAATAAGTTGTTGCACGATAGCCTTGGAGCATCAGGAACAAAGGATGCTCAAGACACTGGTGACTGCCAGCTCTTCATCCAACTCATATCTGAAGAGGGAGTAGTCACTAATTATTTTTAATTTTAGTATTACTAACAACTATTTGCAAGTCTCATTCAGGTGGAATCTCTCATTCAGGGGGAGCACAGACTAAGGGGGAGTTATTCATTAATGCCAATCATTGTTGAACCCCTCAATGGTAAGAAATTTTCACAAAAATGGGAGAGAATGCATGGTAAGATCCTTCCTTTTTAGTTAGTGACAAAAATGGGGAGAGTATGCATAGGATGCATTATCTGTGAATTTCAATATTTTCTATGCTTTAATATTTTTGTCAGAAAATTCTCATAAGTTTTGTCATCACCAAAAAGGGAGAGATTGTTGAACCACTCTTATATTTTACCCTTATTTTTGGTGATAACAAAACTTATAATTAATTAAATATTATTAAATATATTTAATATTATATTTTCCTAATAAATATAAATTTATGGTACTATCGCTGTGATTTACACTGAAAAGCTAAATCGATGTCTATTCAATATACATCGATTTCAGTTCACTAAGTGCCACATGGATTCTGTTGAAAACATCGATTCCCTTGAAAAATATGATTTCACTTAAACATCGATTCCCTTGAAAACATAGATTTCACATAAACATCGATTCCCTTGAAAAAATATGGATTTCACTTAAACATCAATTCCCTTGAAAAAATATGGATTTCACTTAAACATCGATTCCCTTGAAAACATGGATTTCACTTAAACATCGATTCCCATGAAAAACATGGATTTCACTTAAACATCGATTTCCTTAAAAACATGATTTCACTTAACATCGATTCCATTGAAAAATATGGATTTCACTAAAACACGATTCCCTTGAAAATATGGATTTCACACTTAAACATCGATTCCCTTGAAAACATGGATTTCACTAAACATGGATTCTGTTCAAACATAGATTTTACTTAAACATGTATTTCATTAGAACATGGATTCTGTTCAAACACAGATTTCAAACTTAAACATCGATTCCTTTACACTCAGATATTCAAAATAATTTTGGCATCTAATTAAAAGTCAAATATATTTCATTTACGTAATCTTCTGACAGAAGATCATTTGCTTATCTCTCTAGATCTCTTCTTTCCTATCAGACAAAAAGGGCTTACCTACCACTTCTGGGTGACAGCATGAAACATAGAGGTATGAGCCTTTTTGACAGAAACACTCTTTGATCTAAACACTTTCCTCTATGCTTGCAGACCTCGTAGACTACAAAATGTCAGAAAAAGAGAAGATGAGCAACGGCTAGAACTCCAACGGATTTGTTCAAGTCTGCTCGAATAAAAGGATGAAGCAAGGCAAAAGAAAAGAGAGAGTTTCTCGAAGAACATTAAAAGAGTGTACATCCAGTGAAGAACCTGATCTCCAGATTCACTCAAAGGAAAAGAGAGAAAGAGCCCGAGCCCAAGAAGAAGTGCTTAAGCGTCTGAAGCCTTCAAGCTCCTTCTCCTCTCTTCACTCTCTCTCTGTGGTCATTGTATTCTAGCGAGAGTCTGTGCTGAGAGTTTCTGGGTTAGAGTCCATTCTTGTAAAACTCTCAGCTTTGTTCTTTCTTTTCTAAGAACGATTTATGTCCAACTGTAGGACTGTATACAGTGTAGAACTATCTAGGGGTTTAAGTCTAGCAGAACCGCACTAGGGTTGTACCAGGAGGTTGGCTTCTTGACCTGTAAGAGAAGTGGGCTGCCTTCTTGCCCGGGAAAGAGAAGAAGACCAGCTGGGGTGTTGGGTGTTGTATTGTCCTTGAGGGGGACTGTACCCTTGGTTAGTAAAATATCAAGAGATTGCTTGGGGACTAGACGTAGGACTTCCATGTGGGAAGGCCGAACCAGGATAAATTCCTTGTGTTCTTTGTGTGATTGTTTATTTGCTTCCGCACTGCTACTCTCTATCACACTCAACTAACCAAACTTTCAAGTGATAATTTTCTGTGTTTAAGTTTCTGTTTCAGATTTTAGAAAACCTATTCACCCCCGTCTAGGTTAGCTTGCTGCCGTACCAAAAGGGCCAACACCGAGCACCGGATGAACGATTAGTGTAGGACTGTACTAGGAACTAGCACTTGTGCCATGGGTACAGAAAGAACTGGAAACAGAAAAGACTCCACGAAAAATGGAACTCTGTAAGACTTACCTGTCTCTGATGCTGTCGCGACGCCACAGGCTGTCGCGATGCCAAGGCCGGTCGCAACCATGTCGCGATGCCTCAGGGCGTCGCGATAATGTCGAGGTGGCCGCGCCAATCGCGACATCATTGCGACCCCTATACCGATCGCGATCTCAGCCGAGGGGCTCCCCGTACAGTCCTCCCAAGGACTGCCCCAATCTGGTACAAACAAATTCCACAGTGGGAAGGGAGCATGGGAAACATGTAGGAAAGCTTGTAAACAACCAAACCACCCTCAAACCCCACTAATCATGCATTACAAGGAAATCTACGCTCGAAGGAAACCTCACTCACCATGAGCATGGATATCACACACCCCACAACCCCGAAACCACGGAGAAATGAGGATATAGAGAGGAAGGGGAGCATGCTAGAACGAGAGGAAGATGAGGGTCCCTACCTCAAGGAGTAGAGCCGACCCATTGGGGTCTTCACGTGAAATGACCACCTCTTCCCGCTCCAAGCACCACGCGACGCCGCCTACACCAGGAGACATCACCTCCCCAACACGAGCACCATGAACAAGCCAAGAACGCAAGAGGAGCTCGGGGAAGGAAGAAGGGAGAAGAAGAAGAAATGAAAGGGAGAGAAGGGGAAATGGGCGCCGGCCCGGTTTTGAACCGACGGGCCCAGAGACGCGATGGGTCGGGCCAGCGCAATAGCGAGCAAGTCGCGATGCCCACGAGCGTCGCGACCATGTCGCGACCGCTTTGTCCAGCACGACACCAAAAGCGGGAAAAACCTCGAAGACCGGAAAACCAGAACGCGACGGACTACCAGGTCGTGTCAATGCTGTACATACCTAATGCCGACAAGGCCGTTCTGAGAAAAAAAGGACAGCGGTCAGAACTATCAGAACGCGTCGCCCACCCCTGTCGCGACCGAACGCGACAGCCAGGTACGCCGCGACTAAAACCATGTCGCAACGGGTTCTCTGGCGCGACAATGTCACGACCAAGGGGTCGTTGTGACCCTGAGGACAGGGCAAGGGACCGAGAGGGCCGGGTCTCACAACGACGATTACTATGGTGGTTACTTGTGCTCTTGCCCCCACTCTGATGAGACGTGGAGGTCTGGACCTGGGTCGAGGGTAAGATGTCAGTGGAGCTTCTGACGGTTGACTAGTGGTAGTGGTTTCCATGCTAGTGTCTCTGTCCAGGCAGGGTTCCCTCTGTTTGTGGGTGTAGCCGTGGTGTGGTGGTCACGACGTGCAGGTCGTACGGAGTTTCTGACCACGGTGTCTTTCCGTACCGTTGCTAGTTAGTTAGCTTTGCTTCCGCACTTTTGTGTAGTTTAGAATATATAAAATGCTGTTATTTAAATTATTTATATATATTCTTTCCCACCTGTTAGAGCCAGTAGGAGATTAGTAGTCTCTACTGAGCTTCTGTGTGAAGCTCATCCCTTCCTTTTCCAGGTGAGACTTCTCAGCTGCGGCCAGGTGCGCGTCAGGATGAGGAGACGGTGCGGTAGTCATCGTCCCCGTAGCTAGTAGTGGTACCCCTTTCAGTTGTGCTTCACCCTCGGGGTATGCCCCTAAGGGCTCTGTTCTTCCCTTCTTTACTTATACTCGTTGGGTGTTAGGACTGTACTAGAGTGATGCGCTGCGGTCTCGCTCTTCCTTCTGCTTCTGCGTGTGTGCTCCTAGTTCAGTAGTGACATTTATTTCCTTTACATATTCTATTAGACTTGTGTTATAGCCCTTTCAGGTCCTCGGATCCCGTGGGCGGCGACCGTGAAAATTAGGTCCTCGGCTTGGGCCGAGGGTCAGGTTCTTGGGGTCGTTACAGTTGGTATCAGAGTGAGAGTCTAACAGGACTTGTAGTAGATTTAAACTGCGACAGGAAGTCTCAACAGTAGTACAAGTACACTGCTAGCCGCCCGAGTTAGTGTCGTTAACTTGTTGGTTGTGTGTCATGTAGAATATGGTTCCGCACAGGCGTAGGCAGACCAGAGAGCTGATGGAGCAGTAGGGTGAGTCAGATATGCCAGTGCCAGGTCAGGTTTAGGAGGATGTGTCAGCAGAGGAGTCTATGGCACAGCTCAAGAGGCACGGAAGCAGCAGCAGCGGCGTGAGCAGCAGTAGTAGTGGTACCAACCCCCACCACAGCAGTATGCAGATTGGTTCCCCATGGCCGAGCAGTTTTTCAGGGCCATGCTTTAGGGGACATGGCAGCCAGGGCAGATGGCAGCGGGAGTCAGCCGTCAGCACCTCCCCTAGCAGTACTAGAGCAGCACGTAGATCCACAGGTAGAGTAGCCATAGTTCAGCAGAAGTCGGGTACTGGGAGTACCGGGTCGGTAGGAGGAGGAGCCTATCACTGAGGACAGAGGACCGCCCTTTGGAGAGGTTCTTGCGTCTTCGACCATCTACATTCTTCGGTGACTATGACCTGGATAGAGCTAAGAGTTGGACGCACGAGTTGGAGCGTACGTTCAAGACCATGGAGTGCCCCGAGGAGGATCAGGTGAGATTGACAGTATATAAACTCAAGGGACCAACTATGAGTGGTGGAGAGTTCAGAGGCAGACACACTTCTCAAGGCAGTGTTTGGATCAGATTTCTTGGCAGCGATTCTTGGAGGTCTTCCACAACGAGTACTTTCCGGACTATGCTCGACGTGAGAGACGAGATCAGTTTTATGAGTTGGCTCAGGGTGATATGACAGTTGCTCAGTATCATCAGAGGTTCGTCCGGTTGTTGCGGCATGTTCCTCATGTCGCTAGCAGCGAGCAGGCTTGTACAGAGAGGTTTATTGCAGGACTGAGGCCAGATTGCGGTGGGGCGTGACCGCTCACATCATGTGCCACTTTAGGAGTGGCAGTGGCTAAGGCCACTACTTGGGAGAGAGAGAGGCTGGCAGCCCCAGCAACAGTAGTAGCAGTAGGAAGGAGCTTCCTCTAGGACCACCCCATACCAGTGTCCCACTGGCAGTCGTGGTAGTGCGACATCTTCTTCGGGTTCGAACAGCTCGGGGAGTTCCGATTTGCGCTCGAGGTTCAAGCAGATGACCACTCATGGGGGTGGACAGGGCCGATAGTAGAAGCGTCAGTCGAGGTTTGTAGAGCAATCGGTCCAACAGGGAGCCGAGCAGGGCAGGCAGGAGGTGACATGTTACACTTGCGGTTTACCAGGCCACTACAGGAGGGATTGCCCGATGGGGCAAGTTCAGCAGCCGCAGCAGCCAGTGTAGTACACTCAGCAGTTGCCGCAGTATCAGTACCCTCCAAAGCAGCAGGCACTTGCAGACACGCCATTTTGGCATCATATCGAGCAAATTTCATGTTACACGCAATGCTCAAAGTGGCTCTCTTCAATTAACCTCTTGAGTGATTTTTCTATTTTTCAGACTTTTCTAGGATTTTTAGGAATTTTCTAAGGGGTCTAAAGGGGTTTGTTGAACTTCATTGATTCGCGTCCGTCACAATGGACACGTTTAGGAGGTTTTATCCGCGGCAGGAATACCTGATGCATATCTCAACTCTTGATTTGCGTCCAATAAGGCTGCCATGATTAGAGCCTAAACCTAAACCGTACACCCTAACGTCGGCGCAATTGAGAGCTCGCACGTTTAAAAATAGATTCGCGTCCGACTAAGCTGCCGCGATTAAAAGTCAAAACCTAAACCCTGACTACATTTAAGAGCTCTCACGTCTCGAATCATGGCGAATTAGAATTGCGTCCGCTTAAGTCGCTGCGTTTTCAAAGCCACCTGTCAAATCAAGATCGATTCTGTCAGAAAATCGATTCAGTTGGAAAACGCAGCGGGAATGACGACACGATTCCCAATCATAGCTATAGGCTATGATTAGCAAATTAGCGGAGCTTTTAAATGCAGCGCTTTAGTCGGATGCGATTCATCATAAAAGGCGTCCACTGTACCCGACGCGATTCAAGAATTTACCTATAAATACAGACCCGAGGCCATTTTTTTGGGAAGTGAAAAAAAAGGGGGGTTTAAGGCGAAGCCCTTCCGAATTGTCTGGGGAACCGAGGCTTAAGGCGAAGCCCTGCCAGATTGGAGACCCGCGCCCCGAAGCTAAGGAGAGGTGACTTCAATTCAAGCCATTCCACATCCCCGTCCTCAGAGTTTAGAGCGTTCATCTCCCTCATTCCATTGGGGCGCGACGGAAGGAGCTTCGTCCTTGTCGTCCACTCCTTCCACTCGTCTCCACAGCGGCCCACATCGCCATTCTCCTTTCTTCTCTTTACCTTTTGTCGTACCTGTTGCATGCATTCATCACACTCATCACACACACACACATCATTTTCTTCCTACCTATGTTTTTAGGGGTTTGACACCACCCTCACGAGGTATGTCAACACCCATGCTACTACTTTTCGTCTCATTTCCTTTGATTTCGGTCCTGCAGCTCAAGTCTAATCATCTTTATCACTTGTTTTCTTATTTTTCTCTTTTGCAAGGTAACCCTACTGGAGTTAAATCTTCTTCGCCGGACGGCTGGTGGAAGGAGTAGGAAGGACCCGCACGTCAACTCCCGCGATCTTCAGTGGAAGGTAAGTACCCCGTGTCTTCCTTTTCTCCCGTCTCCTTCGGTGCCCACGAGCACCTAGCGATCACACACTTCATCTCGTGCACACACACTTTCTCCTTCCTCTTTTATTTTTTGCTTTTCCACCCATCACTTCATCTTCTTTTCATCTTCGCATAAAAATCTTTCCTTTTTTTAAAAATCAATCTTCTTTGTGGGAGGTGTCTTTGAAAAATGACACGTCTACAAATTGGCGATCACTGTGGGACTCTTTCTTTTCAGCCCAGTTACCTTTGGCACCCACGTGTGCCCCTCCTCGACACCCACGTATGTCACTCCCTTGGTACCCAAGCGGTACACTCCCCCTCCTTTCACACCCCACATGGTGTTATTTGAGATTCCCATCGCCGTTACCAAATTGTAGTTGTGTTATTTCTTTTTCCTCTACATTTCCTTCGTAGAGTTTGATTTAAAAAAAAAATCATCACCATCTTGTTCCCCTCCCTACTTACTACTTTCACCGAAGAGAGCATCTCTATTGGACTTGTATTTCTTGTCATTTGAATTGATTGAAAGCATGTTATATGGTTTTGCTGTTCTCAGATTACTGCTTTGATCTGCGTCTGGTACAATGGATGCATTTTGTGTGTTTTGTTGCACGGCGGGTATACGGACGTGATTTGTGACAGAGTCGGAGGGAGTCGCCTCGGCTCTTATAGCTTTTGTGAGCTGTCAGATCCGCGGTCGACTGAACAGACGCGATTAAACTAAAGCGTGTCCCTGTACTGGACGCGATTCAGCCTGTCACAGAGAGCTTTGGGTTTTCTGTCATTTCTTGCATTGTGCATTTACAGGGCATACTTCGGCCGAGGGACCTCCTTCCCTCCTTTTATAGGATCCACACACCTCTCTCGGTGAGGGCTATCTCCCCATTGGGTATTCCGTCTCATTGGGCTAGAGAATCTCATCGAGACCTCCATAAGTCTCCGTACCCTGTGGATTCCCTCACGGCGGACTGAGCAGGTTGTACCACCTCGGAGACCCGAGCTAGATCACCCATTACATGAGAGGGAGTTGCTTAGTGGGCCCGAAGTTCTCATCTTACCCATTTAGGCCCATACCCATTTGGAGTGACATCAATTAAAATCCACATTGAACTTTATTGAATTTAAGTGGACGTAAGCATATCCAACTGTGTGATTTAAAAGCCATTAACCTCTTCTCTCAAACTTGTTTGAGTAGTGGTTGGTAAGTGCTTGTTAAAACCATTTATTGTTGAGAATTTTATGCAGCTTCGTTCAGGCCGATCCCTTTCAATGGCCGAAGACGAAGATATGGCCTACCATGATGTCACCTATGAGGATATGTGACTCTTGGGACCCTTTCCACACCTCCTATGAACCTTATGCTGGTCCCGCTACCTCGCACGTCAATGCGATGGATGCTCAGGCCCCTCACATCCCATCGAGGCATGACCCTGAAAATGCCTCCACCCCAATTGATCTGTCCCAACTTGTGGACATCCTTCAAAGCCTCCAAGCTTCTCAGCTTCAGGAGGTCCAAGCTTCCCTCAAGGGGAAATCAATCCCCGACCCCATTCAAACTACTCACCTAAATGCGGGTGTTCAAATTCAACCCGCTCATGACCCGACGGTCCGAGCCTCTCCTGCCCCCTCGCGGGCCAACTCTGTTATCCATTCCAGCCGAACCCCAACGTGGCAAGGCCCACTTACCTTCCTCGGTCCCCGGCCCACGCTTCCGCGCCCGCCGACGCCCCTCTCCTTCACTATTCTACCCAGGTAGATGTCCCCCACCATCTTTCTTCTGGGACACCTCCCAAACCATCCTCCAACCAACTTACCCAAGCTCTCCTGGCAAAGGTAAGTCGATTGGAGCAAGACTTGAAGAGGGTGTCCGCACCCAAAGACTCATTCGAGCTTTCTCTCCTTCTATGCCAGTCTTTCACCTTCCCCCCTCTGAGCTGCCAGTTTACTGCCGTTACAATGGCACGACAATCCATTCGTACACATTAAATAATTCATGTACGAATCCTCTTTTGGCAAAATGATAATCGTGCCCTTGCTTTCCTTTTCCGCCGGTCTTTGGACAGACCCGCCCTCGAGTGGTTCTATTCTCTGGAGCCCATAGATGCCGAAGATTTTGAGGTTGTTCAGAGGAAATTTCTACAGAGGTACCGAGACAGGGTTGGTCCAGCTTATCCATTACTGATCTAATGGCCGAGAGGATGAAGGCCGATGAGGATTTCCTGCATTATGCGATAGATGGAGAGCTTTGGCTGAGAGGTGAGGGATCCATGTCTGAGCCAGAGCAAGTAAAGATGATCACGACAAATGCCACACCGCAATTTAGGCACATTTTGGCCATGAACAAATGACCACCATGGAGGAACTGTATGAGAGGGCCCGTTACATTCAAACCCAGCTGAAGGACTCTCCAATCATGGCCATGTTCGAGCCGAAGGCCCGGACATTCAAGAAAGGTAGTGGTGCTCCCCTACTGGCGGTCCCACGACCAAGGGGGTCATACAAAATGAGCGGGTGAGTGCAATGGGCAACCCTAGTCCTTCCACCTACCACCCCAACAACAACACCAATACCAGGGCCCAATAGCCCTAGCAACTAGCCTCCAAACCAAACAACCCTCCAATGTTCAGGGCACCCCCTCAGCAACCCCAGCAGCCGCAATATCAACATCCTCAAAAGCCTCCACAATATCAGTAGCCTCAACGGCCCCAGTACCAACAGCCTCCCACCAACCAACACTACCAGAAACCCCAACAGCCTCAATATTTCAGCCTCAGCACCCCAATTCAGCAACCTGCCCCCCCCCCCCCCTCAATACCAACAACAACAGCCTGCTTCTGCACCTCCCCAATACAACCAGGTCCCTCCTCCAGGCCCCTCCTCAGGCACCTATGAACCCCAGTAGCCTCGACGTCCCTGGCCCGAGGGAGAAACCCATACCCTCCATTGCTGGAGACTCTACCGGATATCTTTAAGCCCTCATGGCGCCGGCGCACTCACCTTCCAGGGAAAGGCTACAATGGCCTCCCAATGTTGATATGTCCCGTACTATGCATTTCACTAGGGACGGGTCACACTCTAGAGCATGCTTCCACTTCCAGGATTCCATTATAATCTGAATGATAATGGAGGCATAGATTGGAGGAGATGAGAAAATATATTGCCGAGATGAAGGCAAGGAGGCCACCCAGGTAGGACAGCAACAACAGCAACAGCCACTCAGCAGCCCCAGGACCCCAACAGCAGCCCACATGGGCATAGTTCAGAATCCTCTCCCAGAGAACAGCCTCCAAACCACAAAAGTGAACGCCTTCACGGCGTCTCCAGCACGAAAGAAACACCGGCCGTTGTAATACCCCAAATTTTTTACTAGTTATTTATTCCAAAACAAGGATAATTAAGTTATAATACATTAATGTTATCTATAAATTGAAATAATTGACGTGTAAGTATGACTGGTGGTAATGAACATTACCTCAGTGACGCGCATCGAAATGCGTGCCTCCACAGAGCGATTCTGGAAAACGACGTCAAAATAAAAATCCGAAAACATCATAATTCCAGAAAAATGTGAAGAAATTTAACATGTAATTACATGAATTTTCGACGTACAGATTTCAACGTACAATCGACGCGACCATTTTTCGGGTGATTTTTCACCTATTGCAAAATAAAATCTAAAAATTTATTAAAAATCATCACAATTAGTAAAACCATCATATTAATGTATGGTTAAAATTTCATGATTAATGGATATCATTTGAGTATGTTACATCAACCTTAGTGGACCAGCTGAATTACTTAGGATTTACGGAATGGCTTTTCTGGGTTAATTGTATAAGGGGTACGTGGAGGCTTTAGATGAAGACAACACTTGAGGAAACATGGTAACACCTCAGTTACCATGTGTAACTCTCTCATCTTGCATGGGCTAGGTGTCCAAGTGAGGTAAAAAGGATTCTTACCTTAACACCTACCCCCCCTACGTGTTCATGTGCATGTAACCGGTTTTGGTTCTATAAAAACCCTCCATCACCATCGTACACACCTCTTTTCTCTCTTCTAACTGGTGTGAGTGTGCTACATCAGAAGTTTCTCCACTTCCACTGCCATTCTAGTGAATTGAGCTATCAATTCTCTTTGAGGAAGCTTCAACGGTTGTTCTGGTTCATCCTTGGGGTGGATTGCTGTGGAACTTCTTCTTCGTGCAAGTGTGCTCTGCTTCCTTATATTTCTGTGGATTTCTGAAGCCAAGGATCTCACTCTCACTTCAACAAGGTAGGATTCTCCTCTTGATCTTTCCAATTTCTTCTACCACCTCCCTTGGATTCTCTGGGTAGTGGCATGAAGAAATCTAAGTCCAATGTGAAAATCCAGACATTTGTGAAATCTGGAAACTTGATATTGATCCTATTGTTACCAAGGTTTAGAAATCATGTTCATGATAGGAAATCAACATGTCATCATGTTTTAGCTGATCCACAAGTCATAAGTATCTACATCTTGTTGTCTTCAACCATTCAACACAAATTAGAGTGTTGCTTCTATTGTATAGATTAGATAGAACCTCAATGATTTTCTTCTTTTAGCTAACTTAATGTGTTGAGGTATGAAAAGACTCATTAGTTGGTTCAATTCATATAAGACTCACATAGAAAGATGAGGAGAAAAGAGTTCTAAGAAGTAGTACTTCCAATTATCCTCTTTGAGTTCACTTTTAGCTAGAACACCCTTGTAAATTAAGTCCCATGATCTTCAGTTTTCAGATCATGTTACCATGAGTTTTATATTTGAAACCACACTTGTATAGGGTCCAAATCAGTTAGGAACATTAGAGTAACTTTATAGATCCATTGGAGGTCAAATGGAATGGTTTTTATGCAGTTTACATAGCCCCTGTCGACAGACGAAGGTCTGCCTGTCGACAGGAACCCCTGGCCAGAACCCAGAACTTTCAGCCTGAGTGTACCTGTCGACAGACCCATGCTGGCTGTCGACAGATACACACAGAGCTGAAAGCTCAGCTCTGGCAGAGCAGCCCTGTCGACAGCAGATCAAGGCCTGTCGACAGGTCATGACCAAACCTTGTTTCTAGCCTTGTTTTGACCCCGTTCTTTCATGAAAATCATACTCTTTTGTTCTACTTGTTAGTATACCTTTAGATTATGTATTTTACTACCAAAACAACCATTTAAACCAGTCATGTACCCTTCTTTGTACCATGAGTTATTTCTTCAAAGTTCCGAACAACATGGACCTCGAAAAGCTACCAATCTTTGAAATCAGTAAGAAACATAGTTTCTTCACTCTTATGTGTAAACTTTGAATGAATCCTTGTCGTTTTACCTACTAAACTCAGTTGTGAACCTTTCATTTCATCATGAGTAATTTCTTCAAAGTTCCGAACAAAATTGTTCTTGTGAAGATTCGAAAATTCTGAACTAGTGAAGGAACATAATTCCTTGATTCTTGTGTGTGATTCATGAGTGTATCCTTGTGTACCTTGATTCATTACAAGGATAAGTGTGTGATGATGACACTTGTGAGTCTTGGAACTCATTCGAGAAAAATGCCTGGCAAATAAGGGCTGGTTCAGTCCTGGGGAGAGCACCTGAATTCGTCAGTGGCCGCGCGGGGGCGATAAGGACGTCGTGGATGTTGGCATGCATCAACTCGTGATTGATTGGTCATCATATCATGCTTGAGTGTGTGATATTGTATCTGATTTGGAATTCTAAAATCATCCTGAGTTATTGATTCTATTTCCAACTTTATACTTGTTGAATACATGATATCGAATAAACTTGTGCTTCCATTCTTGGAACACATCCTGCTAGTGATCCTTACTTGTTCTATCTTGAATATTTATCTATTTGAATCCTTTTAGAAATGTTGAATCCTACTGGGCTAGTTAGCTCATTCAATTCAATATTTCAGGTGAACAAGATGGAGGAACTGCTTAAGGGGGAATTGTGTGCTGAGAGGACCACCTATATCAAGCAGTGTCGTGCAGTTATCCTTGCTTTCTTTATAGTTATAAATGAGAATGTAATAAGTTTACAAGTACTTTTGTTGGATCCTCATTCAGACTATGATGAGGAACATCATGTAATAATTCCGCAAACCTACTTGATATGAACGAAATATGTATTACCCGTCATGTATATTATCTGTCAAGTTCGGTAAATGTAGTTTTGCTAGGACGTGACAGGCCGGCCGATGGAAGTACCCGCCGCATCCACCTCCCGATCCTCTTTCACTTTACCCCCCTTCATCCGTACGCCTACCCCCGCCAACCCGCTACCCTCCTTTTTACGCATTCCTACCCATCGCCTCACACCGTCTAGCCAGCCATCTAACCCGTCGTTCATCTGCAATCCCCCATCACCACAACGCCACCACCTCCCAACACACAAGCCCCCTTCTTATGCAACCCCTCCACCATACCACCACAACCAAACCGCCCATCTCCTACCACTGCTTCCCCACAACCACCGTCATCCAACCCACTTCTCCTCCGCACGCCATCAACCGTACCCCTTATTACCCCCAATCACCAAGCCCCCTTTCTTCATACCCCCACTCCACCCTCGAGCGTGGCAAGTATCCAACTGCCGCACCAAATGTTCACCCCCAACCCTCTACCTCTCTTCCACCTTTCGTTTTGTCGGCCGTGGCATCGATAGTGGGAGATAGCTCAGAAGAAACGATGTGCTCCGGAGTGGGCGCATATTCAATAGAATCTTCCCCCAGCAGCAGGAACATGTATCATGCCCCAGGAAGAAGAAGCCCAGCAAGAGGAGTCCATCCCAGGGACTCAATATGATTTGCTTAAGCACCTGGACAAGACTCGGGTCAGGATATCCATTCTATAACTGATTAAGAGGTCAGTGGTGCACTAGGAGACCCTTATGCAGTATTTGCAGAAAGTCATAGTGAATGAAGATCTACCGGTAAATCAGATCAGCACTGTCCTGACTCCCAGGAGCTTGCACCTGACCATCGAATTTCATGAAGATGAGTTAGCGCCAGCCGAGTCTCAGCGGTAACCCCTATGCTTGACAGTTGACATTAATGGGATCCGCGTGTCTCGATGCTTGGTAGACTCCAGGGTGTCAATTAATGTTGTGTCCTCCGACACATTAGATTTTTGCGGAGTAGCCTTACAATCAATCCGGCCCTCTGCCATCACTGTCACGGCTTAAGATAACACCAGTAGGCCACCAAAAGTGGTCGTCACTTTGAAATAGGGTTGGGTCGATCCGTTACTGAAATGGACTTTCACATTTTGGACATGGACCCAAGCAGGTCATTGTTAAGCTACTGGGAGGAGCAAGATCATCACTAAGAGGGCTGGCATATTATGATGCAAATGGGGTACCAGCCAGGCAAGGGGCTGGGGGCACAACTACAAGGGAGGACCGAAACTATTAAAGACTAAAAAATGAGACCCAAAGCAGGATTGGGGTACAGGCCAGACAGGCAAAGCAACAACCAAGGCAACCTCTCACATAGTCATTGCATGAACATTTTAAGAGAGGACCGCTGCAACCAGGGAGTGAACAGATGTCCACTATTACTGCTGAACCTATCCGTCGTTCACCCGTGGCCACCTATTGAGCTGTAGACAACTCCAGGCCACCCAAGCAAGTCAAGAAGGGCGAGTCCGAGGCGGAATGGAGCAAATGGTTCGATATGAGTGATATTGCCACTACCTTGGATCTGCTCTTCACAACAACGAACACTGAGCAGCTAGCAATAGCACCAGCAGTCAACAGGCAGTCGAAGCAGAGCAGAGCACACAAGCCAAAGAAACCACCGCAACAACAAGGCTCAGGGCGGGCCCCATCCCTCCGGGCACCGTGCCCCCTTTAGTTTCATCTTCGGGCATCACGCCCATGTCAGCTTCCTCTCCAGGCACCGCACCTGTTTCCCTTTCATCTCCGGGCATCGCGCCCATTTCAGTTTCTCTCTGGGCAACGCGCCCGTTTCCCTTTCACCTCTGGGCACCGCGCCCCCTTCAGTTTCATCTCCGGGTGTCGCACCCACGTCAGTTTCTTTTCTGGGCAATGCACCCATTTCCCTTTCACCTCTAGGCATCGTGCCCATTTCTGTTCCTCTCCGGCAATGCGCCCACTCTCCCTCCTTTTCCAGGCAAAGCGCCTACTCCCTTCTCCTCTCCAGGCAACGCGCTCGTTTCCCTTTCACCTCTGGGCATCGCTCCCACATCAGTTCTTCTGGGCAATGCGCCCGTTTCCCTTTCACCTCTGGGCACCGCGCCCCTTCAGTTTCATCTCCAGGCGTCGCGCTCACGTCAGTTTCTTTTCCGGGCAACGCGCCCATTTCCCTTCACCTCTGGGCATTGCGCCCATTTCAGTTTCCTCTCCAGGCAACGCGCCCACCTCCCTCCTTTTCCAGGCAACGCGCCTACTCCCTTCTCCTCTCCGGGCAATGCGCCCGCTGTCCTTCCCTCTTCGGGCATCGCGCCCACTTCTCTTTCCCCTCCGGGCAATGCGCCCACTCTCCCTCTTCCTCTAAGCAACGCACCTACTCTCCTCTTCTCCTCGGGCGATATGCCCATCTTCCTCCTTCTCCAGGCATCACGCCTTCCCTCCAGCGGTCCACCACGTGGCCTTCCTTCTTTTCTCTGAGCATCCCACGGGCACCGACGCCCCACTTGGCAATCTCCCTCCACTCTCCCAAGCAGGAGCTCACTCTCCAACCCCCCTTTCCCCACTGTTGAGCTTGCGCTTGCCTCTCAGCTCTCCGTTTGGCAATCTCACCTCACCCTCTGTGCGTGCCAAGCACTGAGGGGGCCACGAAAACGCCAACTTCGCAATGGCAGACTCCGTCGTCTCCAGCAAGGAGACCTCTTTCCTCGCCTCTGAGTGTGCCCAACCGGTGGGCCACCTCTCTTCGGCCCTATGACCGACCTCTTGTGTCCTTCCACATAGGGATGTTTTACTGCTTTCCTTCTCCTCCTCCTTCCCCCACGCAGGGAAATCTTTTACTGCTTTAAACCCTTCTCCATCCTCCCCCACGCGGGATTCTTTTACTGCTTTTTCTTCTCCCCCATTCCCTGTTGTAAATTTCGGTAGTTGTAGTTCGAGTCTAGGCCAGGGTAGTAATAAGCTAGGGGTAGTCTCCGAGAAGAAATCCAAGGGTAGGAGGGTTCCACATGTTTCCTCGCCGATCTAGCCGTAGGTGCAAGGCATGCTTAACAATTCCGAAATTTGTAGA
>JACBKR010002029.1:0-37713 GCA_014218235.1 Colocasia esculenta | reverse complement strand
CCAATTCAGAATAACCAGCAGAGAGCTCTCAATTCCCCAATGAGGGTGTGCATATTCGTGCAAATGTGTAAGTGACGAGTCACGGATCTTTCCTAGCATGTATGCATATGGACAATTAATTAATTGAACACCTGAAACATGTAACTATCGAAACTCATATGCAAATCATGATATTAACTTCACTAACAAGTCCATACTAACATGTATTCATCCCCATATTCACATCATATTCTTATCATATCAATTGACAACAGGGAAGATCACAAGATAATCCAATGAACGTAAGGACAATCATAATTACACATTAGAATCATATTCATGTCATTACCATTGTTCAATGGGTTGATTTCTTTTAGGTCCATGCATACTATATAACATCATGCACATGCTAGTAAACATCATGTAATGATCAGACCCAAGACATGCAATATTTTTGCAAAGGTAGTGTCGACACACCCCTTACTGGTGTCGACACTATGCTTCAAACACAAGGCAAAATAATGCAGAACTGGCCAAGTAGTGTCGACACTAGATCAAGTAGTGTCGACACTAGAGACAGCTCCAAGAAACCCAGTCAACAGGTCTGTACAGGGTGTCGACACAAGATCAAGTAGTGTCGACACTAGAGACCTTCCCAGAAAACCTGTTGTGCCAGTATGGGACAGTGTGTCGACACTAGATCAAGTAGTGTTGACACTAGAGACCTTCCCAGAAAAACATATAGGTCAAATGTAACCCGAAAACAATCTCATGCAGTGATTTATTACCCTGCTTATACCTCTTAAGGAATGACATTTAGACAAAATGTTCAACATGAAATATGACGAGAACAACTAGTAAAAGAACTTTTATGTTGGGGGTTTGTTCTAATTAGGTCTCTAATCAGGAGAAAAAATATGAAGAACATAAAGCTAAGTGCAGCCCGAAATCGTAGTATCTGTAGTGACTCTCTTACCATGCTTATAACTCTCTAACGAAAGACTTTTGGACAACCTTCCAACATAAAAGATGATCTTGACTACAAGTAGAAGAACTTTAATGAAGGAAGTTTAGTCTAATTAGGTGTTGAATCGTGTGCATGATATGAAGAACGGGAAAAGCCCTAACTCTGCGCGACTTAGGGAAAACTACGATTACACAATGTATTACTCATGAAATTAGTCAAACCAAGTGCAAATGAACCTAGACTCAAAGATTTACATGATGGTGGTGGTTTGTTTAATCTTGGCCTGAGAACACCTAACTTTGAATGCTAATAACTCTCTACAGATTCTGGGTTGATGCAGAGCGAGGTTGAGGAAGACCACGTTTTCCCCAACCATCCTCCTCTTCCCCAGCGCTCCAACTTGCTGCTCATGACCCCAACTTGTTTCTAAACCTTCCCCAAGAGTTTAAGGATGAGTTCTTATAGACTTAGGGGTATTTACAAGTCCTAACGGGACTAGGAAAGGGGCTGCGAATTCTGTTTCCTACTTTCCAATAAAATCTGGGATTCTCTCACCAAAGGAGGTAGCAAAGGTTAGGAACCACCTCTTAGGATTGGGTCGGTTTTTTTGGCTTACCTTACATGACTAATCACCCATATTTTAACCCTAAATTGCCTCCCAATTATTGCATAATTACATACACGACTTTCTGGGTATTCCTTGTCCCATTTTTATCCTGGGCCAAATGTGCTCCATTGGCCCAATCTTTTTTTTTTTTTAATGTAGCCAGCAAAGAGGTAGGTAGGGCAACCTCACAATGTGAGAGGGCCACTACCTTCCCAAGCGGCTAGCGGGGTTAGATTTTATATATATAAGGTGAAGGGGGGTACAAAGAAGGCCTACGGCCTGATAAAGGGAGTACCCACCTTATCTTGGTGGTAACTCTCCTTGACACTGGAGGGCAGATCGCCCCAGTGGTTCCAGCTGATAAAAGAAGGACAGTAAAGAGCGAAACTAGCAAGGGCATCCGCAACTTTGTTGGCTTCACGGTGAATATGAGTGATCTCAGCTTGCATGTTTTGGTCATGACGGAGATGCTTTGGAGGATGCAAGCGATGTCCCACGGGCTGAGCTGCTGTTCAGACACAATCTGCTGGAGGTGAGGGAGTCAGTCTAACCATTACCTCAAGTATATCATATCTGCGGCACATGGAGATACCGTCCCTCAGAGCTAATGCTTCAGCTGCCAAGCTGGAGTTTAATCCGTAATAGGCGTGGGAAAAGCGCACAGCATATTACCATTGTGATCTCGCAACAATACCTCCACCTCCGGCTTCACCCGAGGCCGGATTGAAAGAACATCAATGTTCAGTTTCAGTCTTCTGAAGGAGGATTGATCCACTGGACTGTAGATGGGTTTCTCACATGAAGCTTATCCTGTACCATGCCACTGGACCAAGGGCGGCTAGCCATACCTGTGGAATTTTCTGAAATCTGTACGAAATGCAGATCGTCCGGACGGAGAGCAGACATCTGTTAATGATGTGTTTTGCAGACATCTCCTGGTCTTGATATCTAGCATTGTTACGGCTGCACCAGATTTCCCACAGCAGTGACATGAAAGTGCAGCGAATCAGACGAGCAGTGGCTGCATCAGATTCCGGCAAGCAAGGAAGGTGGTTAGGTTGTCATCTACAACTGTTATATCTGAATTTCAAAGTGCAAAAGGTAGGATAACTCGCCCCATATTTGAACTGCAATG
This sequence comes from Colocasia esculenta, assembly GCA_014218235.1. Taxonomy (NCBI): domain Eukaryota; kingdom Viridiplantae; phylum Streptophyta; class Magnoliopsida; order Alismatales; family Araceae; genus Colocasia; species Colocasia esculenta. Next base: position 35,025 of record JACBKR010002029.1, on the reverse strand, counting down.
TTGCTTTTAAAAAGAGTGGAGGATGGTTTCTTCTTGGTGATCAGAACAGCAATAACATTTTGAGGCAAGAGGGACGCCTTGCTCCTTCACAGTCCCATCAACCGGCACCGCATTGAGGAGCATCCGCCAGACGAGGACAGACCATTTAAGAGGAAGGTAGGGGGACCAGAGAACAGCCCAGCGGTGATCAGCTTCAACACCATAATGGATCTGACCGATTTGGTGGAGAGGAGACCATTTTGGCAGGGCGCCAAATCAGGTGTCTTGGCTATTGTTGCTGGTCAAGAACTTGGTGAACAGGTTTCTGGGGCAGTGCCGTATCGCTGTTGCAGCTGAGTACCAGTGGGATCACTGAACACCTGTTGAATGGTGCAGTGCTTACCGGGCAATGTGTTCCAGATGTCTTCAGGTAGGTAGTCCTTAAGTGGGGTGTTTCCAGTCCAAGTGTCATACCAGAAATGTGCCTTTGATCCGCTGTCCATGGCAATAACCCTGTGGTTCTTGTGGATAATTTGAGCTGCACACCGCCATAGTCTCCTATCCGCAGCTGCCATAAAAGGGAGGTGAGCTTCAGAATAGTGGCAATTGTACAGATGTTTCCCCCTAAAGAATTTAGCCCAAATAGACCATTGGCCCAATCTTGTTAATGGGTCATTAATACGTAATGTTGTAAATCTCTCCAACATGTTTATTAATTTATGGTTGAGTTATTTTTCCCGTGTTAACCATTTTCTTGATGTGTTTCCTCTCGTACGATAATGGTACGTAAGTTTTTATCGTTCCAATAATTACGGAATTTATTTATTCTCCATAAATTCTAAATCACTAAATTTCCGGGGTGTTACATCCTCCCCCACTTAAGAAATTTGGTCCCCAATTTACACATAATGGTGTAGTTCGTACATGAGAATAGTTCTGGGTGGTTTTTCTTCATTCTCTTTCCTCCGTTCCCAGGTAGCATTGGTAACTCCATCTCGACTCCATTGGACCTTCACCATAGGTATGGTACGATTCCTGAGTCGTTGAATCTTCCGATCCAACAGTTTGATCGGCTTCTCTTCATAGGACAGGTCCTCCCGAATCTCCAAGTCCTCATGGTTGATTACGTGGTCGGCATTGAATAAGTACTTCTCGGCATGGATATGTGGAACACATTATGCACGTTCGCCAGCTGTGGAGGTAGTGCAAGTCTATACGCCACCTGACCAATCCTTTCCAGAATTTCAAATGGCCTATAAATCTGGGACTTAACTTCCCTTTGATCCCAAATCTTTGTATTCCCCTTGAAGGTGAGACCTTCAAGAAAAACATGTTCGCCAACCTGAAATTCCAGTTCTCTCCTTCTCTTGTTTGCATAACTCTTCTGCCTAGATTGTGCTATCTTTAGACGTTCCCGGACAATTTGAACCTTTCTGACAGTCGCCTCAATTAAGTAAGGTCCAACCCATTGGTTCCCCCACCTCTTCCAACAAAGGGGTGATCTACAACTCCTGCCATATAAGGCTTCAAACGGAGCCATCTTGATACTTGCCTGATAGCTGTTGTTATATGCAAACTCCATCAGGTACAACTGATCATCCCATTGACCTCTAAAATCTAGCACCAGAGCACGAAGCATATCTTCCACAATTTGATTGGTCCTTTCGCGGTTTGTCCATCGGTCTGAGGATGGAAGGCAGTACTAAAGTTTAGTTTAGTACCCATTGCTACTTGTAAACCCTTCAGAAATGTGAAGTAAAATCTAGGGTCCCGATTCGATATTATGTTAGATGGAACCCCATGCAATCTGACTACTTCCTTAACATATAGTGCAATCAACACATCCACTGACCAGGTACTCTTGATCGGCAAGAAGTGAGCCGACTTGGTCAATCGATCAACTATTACCCAAATTGCATCCATACCACCTCTAGTCTTGGGCAATCCCATGATAAAGTCCATACTGATGCTATCCCACTTCCATTCCGGGATTCCTAGTGGTAGCAGTCCACCAGCTGTACGGAAATGCTCGGCCTTGACTTTCATGCATGTTAAACAGTATGACACATGATCGGCCACATCCCTCTTCATGTTTGGCCACCAGTACGACCTTTTTAAGTCTTGGTGCATCTTGTTGATCTGGATGAATCGTGTACTTGGACTGGTGAGCTTCATTTAGTAAGCTCTTCTTGAGTTCTCCATGATCAGGGACACATGTTCTACCTCGGAATAGTAATCTTCCTTCAGCTGATAGAGTAAAGTCAGGTCTTTGCTCTAGCTTCTCCCTGATCTCAACTAAGAATGGATCATCTCCCTGTTTCTCCTTGATTTCGGTCAATAGATCGAATTGTATCTGGAGATTGGAAATCATTACTTGTTTTTCCTTCCTTCCCATGTCTAAGTTCAAGCTTGCAATTGCTCCAGTAATCCATTCGCCCAGCATCATACTAGCTAGCATAGCTCCTGGTTGTCTACTTAGAGCATCTGCCACTACATTGGCTTTCCCAGGGTGATATTGAATGGAAAAGTCAAAGTCCTTAAGGTACTCTAACCACCTTCTTTGTCTCATGTAAGCTCCTTCTGTGAGAATAAACATTTCAAGCTCTTGTGGTCAGAAAAAACTTTAAATTGCTCACCATAGATATAATGCCTCCAAATCTTCAAGGCGAATACTACAGCTGCTAACTCCAGATCATGAAACGGGTAGTTCACTTCGTGGATCTTCAACTGTCTTGAGGCATAAGCTATTACTTTCCCTTTTTGCATTAAGACGCATCCCAGACCTATTCCAGAAGCATCTGAATAATTTCAAATCCTCCCTCTTCAGTGGATAAGGCGAGGACTGGAGCAGTAGTCAGACACTTCTTCAAGTTGTTAAAGCTTTCTTCATTCATCGGTCCACACAAACAGATTTTCCTTCCGGGTCAGCTTGGTTAACGACACTGCAATCTTTAGAAATCCTTATAAACCTTCGGTAATATCCTGCTAGACCTAGGAAGCTCCTGATCTCTGTGACGCTTGTCGTCTTTCCCATTTCAGTACAGCCTCAACCTTTGATGGATCAACCGCGATACATCCTTGGTTACCACATGCCCTAAAAAGGATACCTCCTCCAGCCAGGAATTCGCATTTACTTAGCTTGGCATATAATTTGTTCTCCTTAAAATCTGTAATGAGATCCTCACAATGCTCCTCATGCTCTTCCTTTGTCTTGGAATAGATCAATATATCATCGATGAATACCACCACAAATTTATCAAGATATGGGCGATAAATGCTATTCATCAACTGCATGAAAACTGCAGGGCATTTGTTAGTCCGAAAGGCATAACAATAAATTCATAATGCCCATACCTGCTTCGGAAGGCTATCTTGTGAATGTCTTCTCCTTTGATCCTCAATTGATGATAACGGATCTGAGATCTATTTTAGAGAAGTATCTAGCTCCAGATAATTGATCAAACAACTCATCAATCCTTGGTAGAGGGTATTTGTTCTTGATAGTTAACTGGTTTAGTTGTCTGTAATCTATACATAGCCTCATCGACCCATCTTTCTTCTTGACGAAGAGAACAGGTGCACCCCATGGTGATGTGCTTGGTCGGATGAAACCCTTCTCTAACAGTTCCATCAGTTGCTCTTTAATTCCTTCAGTTCTGCGGGGGACATTCTATATGGTGCCCTAGATACTGGTGCTGCTCAGGGACAAACTCGATGGTAAAATCGACCTCTCGCTCAGGAGGAATTCCTGGCAAGTCTTTGGGAAAAACATCAGCGTATTCGCTGACAACATGGATGTTCTCCACTTTGACTTCCTTTTTTGTGATGACCACAGCAGCAAGAAAGGCCATACAACCTTTCCTCATCATCCTTTTGGCTTGTAGTGCAGAGATAAGTGACAATCTCCTGCGGTTTCTATCCCCTGTGAACACTAGTTTTGGGTAATAGTTAAAGGTTACCGACTTCTCCTGCAGTTGATACTAGCCCCATATTCAGACAACCAGTTGCTCCCAGTATCACATCATACCCCACACATATCCATACATATTAAATTTGCTGGTAGGTTTTGGGTTTCAATCAACACTTCACTGGATGGCATATGGTTTGTAAGATTGGTGCCAGGACCAATCGGGGTTGACACAACTATTCCGGATTTCATTGGGACAGGTTTCACAGGTAGGGTATCAACAAATGTTTGAGATATAAAGGAGTGCGTAGCTCCCGTATCAAAGAGAACATATGCGGGTCGGGAAAGAATAGTAAGTGTACCTTCCACGATACCTCTTCTTCAGCAACTTCCGGTTCTGAATAGCTTGCAAGCAGCCTTGCCTCTTCTATCCATTCGGACGCTTGTCCTAAGAGGCTTGTTCTTTCAATTTGGGCAGTCCGAGATCCTATGTTCAGACCGGTGATTAGCTTGTCATAGTGTTTGCACCTTTCTCCCGTCGTCACCACTATCTACTTTCCTAACTCCTTTGGCTTTTTATCAGCGGGTTCATTTACCCCGCCACTGGGCCTTTCTTCCCAATGGTCGGCTGATACCTTCCTGTAGAAGACACTTGCTCCCTTTTCACAGATTTTCCCTTAATTCTTTCAGCAGTCTCCATGGCATCTTCCAGAACTGAGCCTTCTTTACCATGTCAGCATAGGTCTGAATGTCCATTGGCGCCAGTTGAGTGATGAACTGGGGTCTCAAGCCATTCAGAAAGCGTTTTGCCTCATCCTTTCTGTCCCAATTAAGTAAACAGCATATCGGGACAGACGAGAGAATTGGGCCTCATACTCAGCCACATTGAGTCCTCTTGCTTCAAAGCCGCAAATTCGGCTGCTTTCCGCTCCTGGATCCTCTCAAAAGTACTTGGTGTTGAATTGCTCAATGAACTGAGCCCATGTTAGTTGCTGACCATTCAGTGTTGCTTCTACCGACTCCCACCATGCCCTGGCATCCTATTCCAATTGGAAAGTCGCCAGCAGTACTTTGTTCTGGTCCGTGCATTGCTGACCCTGAATATCCTTTCATTTCCTTAACCCAGTGTTCAGCAACATCTGGGTCAGTACTCCCTCCAAACCTAGGCGGATCCATATTCCGAAAATTCCGATGGAGATCACCGGCTCCGTGATTACCTCCACCCTGGGTGGCTTATAGGATAGCTTGAGTCAGTTCTGTATTGTTTGTTGCATGTTCCTAGCCTGGGCACGTTCAGTGGCCATTGAGGTAATAAGTACCTAAAGATAATAATATAAGTCAGTCATCTAAATGTATCACATGTGTCTTCTATTCCCATGGTTCTACATCTACCCATGCTCACATTAGGTACGAAAGATGTTGACTCGTGTGATCTAATTCATTCTATGTTCCTATTCCCTTGGACCCTAAGTTTAGGCTCTGATACCAACTGTCACGCACCGATATTTAGCAGCGGAATAAATACCGGGGGACGTGATCGATACAGATATAGACGTATCACAGTGAATAGTGCAGAGTCACAATTGAACAGAAGAACACATTCGAGACTATAATATGGTCACCAAAAGTATATTTTATTCCATTCCATTCATCTAGTTACAACCTTACATAAGAAGAACCAACTAAAGGGTTCGTTAATCAAACAAAAATGTTCCTCCATCGCATAGACTACTCAAATATCTACTCCTAAACTGTCAACTACTCATATGGCGGGTGCTCATCACTCTTGCCCTGACCCATCAGACTCCACTGGTTCCTCATCACTACCTGAAAAGGTCAGGATGAAAGGGTGAGCGAACTAGCTCAGTAGGATTTACATCTCAATATTGTGCGGGCACTAATATATGTGATTAACATTTTAATAGGCAAGATATGAACATGTACATGATGACAATGCATGCAATACTAATAGATTGAGTAGCAGAGTAGAACGGATATCATTCCAGATCAAATGTCGAGTTGCATATACAATGAATAGATATTTCGAGAGTAGAATCGTATCAAAAGAGATTGGCCATATTCAAACAGATATCATGTATTCACATGAAAGGCGTATCATATCAAATCTTATCATATCAGATCAAATCAAGCTTATCATATCAAACAAAGGCACATTTCCACTAATCTTGCTTATTCGTTGTGTTATGCCAAGCACCAGAAGTCATACTCCCGCAGTTAATAAGTACGTTAGGGCGCTCCTCCCCAGGACCGGACCAGGCCCCTTTTGCACAGGCATTGGTCAAATGGACCGAAGTCCCATATTGTGCCGAACAAACATATTCATATTATGGCCACAGAGTTTCAATGACAAGCTCATAGAAAAAGAACAAGATCATTGATAGAGTCAAAGTATGGCAATTAGCTCAAGAGAAAAAAAGGCAGTATAATGACGTATCATGTTTCATAATCCATTAATGTCTTGACATGAGGATGTTTCTAAAGACAGATCGTATGCAGGACATGTGCTTTCTATCTCCAGGGTACTTCATGGTACAACCAGCTCGGCCTCTATGTGGAAATCCATAGAGAACGGAGACTTACGGAGGTCTTAAGGAAAAGGTCGCTAGTCTACCAATTCAGAATAACCAGTAGAGAGCTCCCAATTCCCCAAGGAGGGTGTGCCTATTCGTGCAAATGTGTAAGTGACGAGTCACGGATCTTTCCTAGCATGTATGCATATGGAAATTATTAATTGAACACCGGAAACATGTAACTATCGAAACTCATATGCAAATCATGATATTAACTTCACTAACAAGTCCATACTAACATGTATTCATCCCATATTCACATCATATTCTTATCACATCAATTGACAACAGGGAAGATCACAAGATAATCAAATGAACGTAAGGACAATCACAATACACATTAGAATCATATTCATGGCATTACCATTATTCAATGGGTTGATTTCTTTTAGGTCCATGCATACTATATAACATCATGCACATGCTAGTAAACATCATGTAATGATCAGACCCAAGACATGCAATATTTTTGCAAAGGTAGTGTCGACACACCCCTTACTGGTGTCGACACAAGGCAAAATAATGCAGAACTGGTCAAGTAGTGTCGACACTAGATCAAATAGTGTCACACTAGAGACAGCTCCCAGGAAACCAGTCAACAGGTTGTACAAGGTGTCGACACTAGATCAAGTAGTGTCGACACTAGAGACCTTCCCAGAAAACATGTTGTGCCCGTATGGGACAGTGTGTTGACACTAGATCAAGTAGTGTCGACACTAGAGGCCTTCCCAGAACACCTTTTGGGCTGATTTGGGACAGTGTGTCGACACTCGATCAAGTAGTGTCGACACTAGAGGCCTTCCCAGAAAAACATATAGGTCAAATGTAACCCGAAAACACATCTAATGCAGTGATTTACTTACCCTACTTATAACTCTATAACGAATGACATTTAGATAAAATGTTCAACACAAAATATGACGAGGACAATTAGTAGAAGAATGTTGATGTTGGGGGTTTGATCAAACTCGGTCTTGAATCCCAAAAACATATGAAGAATATAAAGCTAAGTGCAGCCCGAAATCGTAGTATCATGCAGTAACTCTCTTTCCATGCTTATAAATCTCTAACGAAAGACTTTTGGATAAAACGTCCAACATAAAAGATGATCATAATACAAGTAGAAGAAAACTTTCATGAAGGAAGTTTAGTCTAATTTGGTCTTGAATCGTGTGCATGATATGAAGAACGGGAAAAGCCCTAACTGTGTGCGACTTAGGGAAAACTACGATTACACAATGTATACTCCATGAAAATTAGTCAAACCAAGTGCAAATGAACTAGACTCAAAGATCTACATGATGGTGTTGGTTTTCTTTAGTCTTGACCCGAGAACACCTACTTTGAATGCTAATAACTCTCTGCAGATTTCTGGGTTGATGCAGAGCGAGTTGAGGAAGACCACGTTTTCCCCAGCCGTCCTCCTCTTCCCCAGCGCTCCAAACTTGCTGCTCATGACCCCAACTTGTTGCTAAACCTTCCCCACGAGTTTAAGGATGAGTTCTTATAGACTTAGGGTGTATTTACAAGTCCTAACAGGACTAGGAAAGGGGCTGCGAATTTTGTTTCCTACTTTCCATAAAATCTGGGATTCTCTCACCCAAAGGAGGTAGCAAAGGTTTAGGAAACCACCTCTTAGGATTGGGTCCGGTTTTTGGCTTACCTTACATGACTAATCACCCATATTTTAACCCTAAATTGCCCTCCCTAATTATTGCATAATTACATACACGAATTCTGGGTATTTCCTTGTCCCAATTTTTATCCTTGGGTCAAATGTGCTCCATGGGCCAATCTTGTTAATGGTCATTAATACGTAATGTTGTAAATCTCTCCAACATGTTTATTAATTTATGGTTGGGTTATTTTTCCCGCGTTAACCATTTTCTCGATGTGTTTCCTCTCGTACGATAATGGTACGTAAGTTTTATCGTTTCAATAATTACGGAATTTATTTATTCTCCTTAAATTCTAAATCACTAAAATTTCTGGGTGTTACAATTAGGCTTTAGTCTCTCAAGTGGAACCCAAAAATGTTGAAGAGGCCCTAAAAGAAAATTCATGGATTGATGCTATGCATGAGAAACTTGGTCAATTTCAAAGAAACAATGTCTGAACTTTAGTTCCTAAAACCCCTAAAATTTCTGTCATAGGAACAAGATGGGTCTTTAGGAATAAACTAAATGAAGAGGGTAAAGTGGTGAGAAATAAGGCTGACTGGTTGCAAAATGATACAATCAAGAATTTGGTGTGGACTTTGAGGAATCCTTTGCCCCTGTAGCTAGACTCGAAGCAGTAAGAATCTTATTGGCATATGCATTGCTCACATAATTCAAACTTTTTCAAATGGACGTTAAAACTGCTTTCTTGAATGGCTACATCAAAGAGGAAGTCTATGTCTCTCAACCACCCGGTTTTGAAAATATGAAATGCCCAACCATGTTTATAACTGCACAAGGCTCTCTATGGTTTGAAAACAGGCACCCCGAGCTTGGTACGACAGACTGAGCAACTTTTGGTGAGTAAAAAACTAAGAGGGTAAAGTGGACCAAACTCTATTTACTAAGAAAGTTCGTAATCACATAATTGTTGTTCAAGTTTATGTGGACGACATTATCTTTGGTTCCACTAACCCATCACTGTGTGAGGAGTTTTCCAAACATATGCACAGTGAATTTGAGATGAGTCTAATGGGGGAGCTTCAATTCTTCTTGGTTTGCAGGTGAAGCAACATGAAGATGGCTTCTTCATTAATCTAGAGAAATATGTTAAGGAGCTTCTAAAACGTTTCATTTTGAGCAAGCCAAACCTGCTTCAACACCCATGAGCACAAGCATAAAATTGGAAAATGATGAGAAAGGTAAACCGGTAGATGCAAAGAAATTCCAAGGTATGATTGGCTCACTCCTTTATCTTACTAAAAGTCGACCCGATATACAATTCAGTGTTTGCCTTTGCGCTAGATATCAATCTAGTCCAAAGGAAAGCCATTTGGTTACAGTTAAGAGGATATTCAGATATCTCTCAGGTACGTATGATTTGGGTTTTTGGTATCCAGTAGGAAGTAGTTTTGACTTGATATCATATTCTGATGTTCATTATGCTGGATGTAAGATAGACAGGAAAAGTACTAGTGGGTACTGCCAATTACTTGGTGGTTGCATGGTTTCGTGGGCATCCAAAAGCAACACTCGGTTGCACTCTCCACTGCAGAGGCAGAGTATGTTGCTGTGGGGAGCTGTGCGGCTCAAGTGTTGTGGATAAAAAGTCAATGTCTGACTACAATATTGACATTGGATGCACACCTATCTTATGTGACAACACTAGTGCCATCAATCTTCCAAGAACCCAGTCCAACATCTAGGACAAAACACATTGAGATTCGTCATCACTTCTTGAGAGTGATGATCAGTATGTCCCCATGTAATTTTAATTAATTACATATGTATTTGGTGATTAACAAAACTAAACTAGATTTTATCAAAAATATCTAATGAATATTTCATAAGTCTTAAGTACAGGAAAAATACTAAGCTCACAACAGCCAATAAAGGTATGCTTTACTTCTCTGAAGCTTTAACCTTTTCACATGATATTTCTAAGTCCATATCGATTTCTGTGAAAATCATAACGATTTTCTATAAGACTGAAAAGTCATGTTGTTTCAAACAAGTCGATGTTGTAACGATTCTATAAGTTATCGCAACGATTTCTTTAGAGCTCGTAATGACTTGCCTGTCATAACGATTCTAAGTTATCACAACGATTTTTTTAGAGCTCGTAACGACTTGCCTGTCATAACGATTTTATAGTTATCGCAACGATTTCTTTAGAGCTCGTAACGACTTGCCTGTCATAACGATTCTATAAGTTATCGCAACGATTTCTTTAGAGCTTGTAACGACTTGCCTGTCATAACGATTCTATAAGTTATCGTAACGATTTCTTTAGAGCTCGTAACGACTTGCCTGTCATAACGATTCTATACGTTATCGCAACAATTCTTTAGAGTTCGTAACGACTTGCCTGTCGCAACGATTCTATAAGTCATCGTAACGATTTCTTTAGAGCTCGCAACGACTTGGTCGCCGTAACGATTTCGTAAGTTACCATAACGATTTCTTTAGAACACAACGATTTGCTTTCCATAACGATTTGATAAGGTTTCACTACGATTTCTTCAATAAACACAACGATTTGCTTTGTATAATGATTGATAAGTGTTTCACAACGATTTGTTCATTAAACACAACGATTTGCTATGTCTCATAACGACTTGGTCAATCTGACTTATTCATAACGATTTCATAAGTCATATAGCCATCGATTTCAATCTTATATAGACTTGATATCTTATTCATCTTAAAGCCATTGACTAGTCAAAGTCCACGTAGATATCTCTCTGACGCTTCTGCATTTATGAGATCTGAACGTATCTCTGCATGCATGTCGACGATATCATCCATTATTGTACTTACTCTGTATACATCTTTTAAAACAAGCTATTTGGGATTGCTATTCTAGTGAATACTCACATCAACGTACACTGACAACAAGAGACAGCTTAGTTGTCTACTGTTCTAGCATTAATGTGTGCAGGGTCCTGAAGACATTCTATCATACAACGTTGGACCATATAGACGCCAGAAGACCCTATCTTTGCGTGCTCAAATGGATAAAAGATAGTTGAAGCTTTCAAATGTCAAACAGTCTAGCGGCTACTCAAGAAAGAGAGACAACTGAACTTCAACGTCCACATTTCAAAAGAAGAAAAATACAAGAGAACTGAAAAAAGAAGGATCAAGCAATAAAGCAATTTAAGCAATCAAGCATTCAAGTATTCAAATTCTTCGGCAAGAAGTCCAGAGCCTAGAACTTCATTCCTCTTTGCTGTAGCTCTTCGCTCTCTATGCTGTAATAGATTTTCTAAGAGAGCTTGTGTAGTTCTAAGAGTGCGCTTAGCTTTGATTTCTTCCTCTCAGTTCTAGTTGCTTCAGATCCTTGCTTGTCAAAAGCTCGATCTAGGGGCTTGAACTTCATTCATTCTCTTTGAGGAGTTCCCTTCGGTTGTGAAGGAAGACCTGGTGGTATCCAGGGTGTAGCTGCCTTCGGTGTGAAGGAAGACCTGGTGGGGTATCCAGGGTGTTGTTTCCTTCAGTTGTGAAGGAAGACCTGGTGGGGTATCCAGGGTGTTGTTGTTCCCTTCAGGTGTGAAGGAAGACCAGCTGAGCTGGGTGCTGTTGCGTCCTTAGGGGGACTGTACCCTAGTTAGTGAAATCCTGAGTTGTTGCTCAGGGACTGGAGTAGGACTCCTAAGGAAAGGAGGTCCGAACCAGGATAAACCTTGTGTTGTGTGATTGTCTTCTTTGTGTGTTTGATATTTAAACTATCAGTCACTAACCTCCTTCGAAGAACATTTGTGGTGAATGTTTTTAGTTACAGGTATCTTCTAGATTATTTTTAAAAGACCCATTCACCCCCCCCCCCTCTGGCTCGTCAACTGGGCAACAAGTGGTATCAGAGCGAGTCTCTTCAACAAAGAAAAAGGATCCAACGATCTGAAGAGTAAAGATCCATGGCAGCCCAAGGTAACTTTGAAGGTCAGTCTGTCAACCGACCCCCTCTCTTCGATGGTGAAGACTATCCTTACTGGAAGACCAGAATGGAATACTTTCTACAAGGCACGACTATCAAATTGGTCCATAGTAGAAGAAGGTGATCTGGTAGTCACAAATGAGAAAGCGCAATGGACAGATGATGATAAAAGAAGATCTCCTTGAATTACAAAGCAAAGAGCATCTTATGCTGTGCTCTAAGTAAGAAGGAGTTCAACAGAGTTTCAGCCTGCAAATCCTCAATGAAAATGTGGGAAAAGCTCAGAATCACATATGAAGGTACAGACAAGGTAAAGGAAACAAGAATCGACATTCTTGTCACTCAATATGAGAGATTTCAGATGCAATCAGGTGAATCCATAACTCAAATGTTCATTCGGTTCACTGACATCACAAATGGACTAGCTGGTCTGGGGAAAACCTATGAGATTGGAGACATGGTGAGGAAAATACTTAGATCCTTACCGTCCTCATGGACCCCAAAGGTCACAGCAATAGAAGAAGCTAATGACCTGAAGAGAATGTCAGTAGAAAAGCTCATTGGGTCCCTCATGGCCCATGAGATCAACATGGAAAGGCTAGGAGAGTCCTCTAGCAGAAAGAAGCACTCCAACGCCTTAAAAGCTGAAGAAGATTCACCAGAAGCAAGTTCAGATGAGAGTGAAAGTGATGTGGACAGCGAGAATGAGGAAGCAATGCTATCTAGAAGATTGCAACAGATTTTGGCTAAGAAGAAGAAGTTCCAATCTGGTAGAATACACTTCAAAAGGAATAAGGACTTCAAGAAGCCAGATGGAAAAGAGATGAAGAAAGGAGAACCCATCTGCTATGAATGTAAGAAGCCAGGACACATTAAAGCTGAGTGTCCAAAATTCAAAAAACCAGAGTTCAGAAAGAAAGAAAGCTCCAAGAAGTTCAGAAAGTACAAGAAGAAGGCGATGGCAGCAGCATGGGAAAACAGTAGCGACTCAGACAGTGAGTCAAACTCCTGCAGCGATGAAGAAGAAGCCCATTGGTTTTCATGGCAAATACTGAAGATAAGGTAACTTCTGACTCCTCTTTTGATTCATGCAATGATTCTGATTCAGATAATTTAGAGGAAGCATTTAATGAACTATATAATAAATATAAAGAAGTAACTAAACTATTAAAATCTAGTAAGAAAATAATGCATGTTTAGAAAACACTAATTTGATTTGAAAAAAGAAAATGAAGAATTAGAAAAACAAAAATGAACTTAAAAAGAGAAATGAATTATTATGTGAAGACCTAAAAGATAAAAATAAACAAATAACAAAATTTGAAAAACAAGAAAGTGTAGATGAATTAAGAAAAGAAATTAAAAACTTAAATGAAGAAAATGATAAATTATCAAGCACATTAGAAAAATTCACAAATGGTAAGAATTCGTTAGTATTAAAAGGAGCTAGAGTTCAGGAAAAAGGAAAGATGGTGTAGGTTATACACCACGAAAATGCAGAAACAATAATTCGCCTAAAGTATATCCAACTCCAAAATTTGTCCCTGAACAAGATATAGCCTATAAAGCTAATTTTAATATAGTGAAAGAGTAACAAAAACATCCTGTTGCGGTCACTGTAATAAGTTAGGTCACTTAAAAGCCACGTGCCCAACAAGACATAAGAAATGGGTAATAAAAAGAAAAAGTGATGATACTAACCCATCAAGACCCAAAAGAATTTGGGTACCAAAAATTGATGTTTTATTTCAGGTTAACCCTCGAGCATCCAAATGGTATTTGGATAGTGGGTGCTCCAGGCACATGTCAGGAAACCAGAAATTATTCTCTCATCTCCAAGCTGAAGAAGGAACAGTCACTTATGGAGATAATGGGAAGGAATAGTGATAGACAGTGGCTCTGTGAATAACAAAGGAAAAACAGTTATGGAAGATGTGTTGTTTGTCAAAGGATTGAAGCATAATCTTATTAGCATCAGCCAGCTGTGTGACAGAGGCCATCAGATCAAGTTTCAAGAGTCAAAGTGCAGCATACTGAAGGATGGATCAGTCATCTTTGAAGCAAATAGAGAAAATACTTGTATGTGCTCTATCTTGAGGAACTCAAGGAACAAAACGTCTGTCTGGCAGCAAATAAGGATAAATCTACTGAATTATGGCACAGACGACTAGGTCATTGCAGCATAGATGGCATGAGAAAATTGCTGAAGAAGAATCTTGGGAAGGTCTACCTAAGGTCAGTGCAAAAATGGATGGTGTCTGTAGACCTTGTGCTAAGGGAAAGCACACCAAGAGCTCCTTCAAGTCAAAGACGGTGGTGACAACCTCAAAACCCTTAGAACTACTTCATATGGATCTATTTGGGCCAATGAGGACTACCAGTCTTGGAGGAAAGAACTTTGGATTTGTCATAGTTGATGACTACTCAAGATTCACATGGGTATCATTCCTAGAGCATAAAGATGACACTTTCGAAAACTTTGTCAGTTTCAGCAAGAAGTCCAGAAAGATCAGAAGTTCAGCATTGTGTCTATCTATCATATCAGATCATGTGTGAATTTCAGAATGAAAAGTTTGCTAGATTCTGTGATGATCAGGGAATTGAGCATAATTTCTCAGCACCAAGAACACCACAGCAAAACGTATCGCTAAGAGAAAGAATAGAACTCTATTGGATATGGCAAGAACTATGCTCTCAGATATGATCTACCAAGATACTTCTAGGCTGAAGCAGTCAACACAGCAAGCAACATTATAACCGAGTAATGATCAGGCCAATCCTGAAGAAGACTGCATATGACTGTTCAAAGGAAAGAAGCCAAAGATCAGCCACTTCAGGACTTTTGATGTCCTTGTTCATCCACAACAATGGAAAAAGAGACATTGGTAAGTTGGATGCAAATTAGATGAAGGCATCTTCATGGGAACACCTCTAAACCCAAAGGCTATAGAGTATTTAAAAAACGCACTTTATTGATTGAACATTCTGTACACATTATCTTTAATGAAACTAACACTTCCTTGAGAAAGGAAGTAGTTAGTGATAATGATGATGCAGATGAACTGTCCAAGAAACTAAAAGACACATCAATTGAGGACAAGGATGATCCACCTCTGGAAGACTTGCAACAAGAAGAAATTACTCATGAAAATCTTCCAAAGGAGTGGAGATACAGAAAGATCACTCACTTGAGAATATTATTGGTGATCATCCGTAGGGGTAAGAACAAGAGGTAATGTTATTCCTTGTGATTACCTAGCTTTTGTTTCTCAAATAGAGCCTAGGATAGTCAATGAAGCTCTTACGGATGAATCTTGGATAATAGCCATGCAAGATGAATTAAATCAATTCAAGAAACCAAGTATGGTCCTTGTTCCTAGACCATCAGACCGTCCAGTCATTGGCACAAATGGGTGTTCAAAATAAAAATAGATGAAACTGGTGTAATCTTAAGAAACAAGGCCAGATTGGTAGCTCAAGGCTATTCTCAGGAGGAAGGCATAGATTTCGATGAAACCTATGCACATGTAGCTAGACTTGGCTATTAGAATATTACTTGCATATGCATCAGCTTTGAATTTAACATATTCCAAATTGATGTTAAATCTGCATTTTTAAATGGTTTTATAAAAAGGATGTTTATGTGGAACAACCCCCAGGTTTTGATGACACAGAATTTCCTAATCATGTTTTCAAACTACACAAGGCATTATATGGTTTAAGCAAGCACCTAGAGCCTGGTATGAAAGGCTTAGTTCCTTTCTTTTAAACCATAGTTTCAGTAGAGGTCAAGTAGATAGTACTTTTTCATAAAGTCAAAGGTCAAACACATTCTACTAGTTCAATTTATGTAGATGATATTATTTTTGGTTCTACTGATGAATCACTTTGCAAGTACTTTGAAAAGTTGATGTAGGGAGAATTGAAATGAGCATGATGGGAGAACTTAATTACTTCCTTGGACTTAAATCAAACAGGGAAGGAAGGAACTCACATTTGTCAAGCAAAGTACACAAAAGAACTCTTGAAGAAATTTGGATTCGATAATGCCAACCACTGTCAACACCAATGATACATCAACTAGGATGGACAGTGATAAAGATGGTAAGAAAGTAGATCAAAAGAACTACAGAGGTATGATAGGTTCACTCCTTTATTTAACAGCTAGTAGACCTGATATCTATTTAGTGTATGCATGTGTGCTAGGTATCAAGCAGATCCTAAAGAATCACATTTAATTTTATGACTTAGGTCTGTGGTATCCAAAATGTTGTGAAATTACTTAGTAGGTTTTTGATGCTGACTATGCTGGAAGCAAATTAGATAGAAAAAGCACCAGTGGTTGTTGTCAATTTTTTGCAGGATGTTTGATATCTTGGTCTTCAAAGAAACAAATTCAGTGGCACTATCTACAGTTGAAGCTGAGTACGTAGCTGTTGAAGTTGCTGCACACAACTCCTATGGATAAAGCAACAACTTGAAGATTTTGGATTAAACATCAAATCCATCCCACTGTGTGTGTGACAACACCAGTGCCATTAATCTCACCAAGAATCCAGTTCAACATTCAAGGACCAAGCATATTGAGGTTAGATATCATTATTTTCGTGACCATGTAGCAAATGGTAATATTGAAATATCTTTTATTGATACAAATGGTCAGTTAGCAGACATTTTCACAAAAGCTTACACCCGAGGAGAGATTCACATCTCTTAGAAGGAAATTAGGCATGTGCAATTTGTGAAAAAGGTTTTGTTTAAAACTGGCACATTAAATTTCAGAATTAAGTAATTTTTCCCTCCATGGCTTTAAGCAAAAAAATTCAAATTATCCTTTGTAACCGCTCTCTCATTGAAGTCGGTTTGAATAGTCAAACTCTTTTGTCTTCTTCTGCCGCCTTTTGGCGCCTCACTTTCCACAACGTATTAATTTATTCCTAAAAATTGAATGAGATAACGATTCATATCTCGTCTTCAATTTTTCCCTCTTTCGTCTGGATGCTCAAGTCGATGCCCTAGCGATTTTGACATCGACTCTCTGCTAGTTTGAAGCTTCTCTCCTCTTCCCGCGAAATTTCTTGAGGGATCTCTCTCTCCTTCCTTCTCAATCCTCCAGAAAACCTCCACACTTGATTCCATGGCCGCATCAGCCGTTTCCGGGAGTTTGGGTGGCTACAGTGCCGAGTTCCTCACTCCTGAGCAACAGGAGAGGTTCCAGTTCGTGAAGACCAAAGTGTGTGGGAACAAGACAGTGGACGTTGCTGATCTTGAAAGAATGGTATGCACAGTGTTGTTGAAGCTTTGATCAGGATGCAATGGATGGGAGTAACAACCTTCTCTGAAGTAAGTTATCCAGACCTCGTGAAGGCCTTCTATGTATGCTTGAAGACTCAAGAAGATGGGTCCCTAGTTTCATATGTCAAGGGAACTCAGATTAAGATAGATAGTGAGCTATTGCATGAGTTGTTTGGAGTAACAACATCAGGGCACAGTGGGGTTCACTCCGTGAATGCCCAGGTCAAGGGTCTTGGCATTGTAGGGCCGGGATACAGATTAAGAGATGGTAAATTGGACATCAACCAACTGAATGCGTTCAACTGCCTCCTTCACTTCATAGTGTGTCAGATTTTGGTTCCAAGAAGCGCCACATTCTCCACCTGTACAAAGGCAGATTCTGACATGATGTTTTGGGCCATACAGAACAAGGAAATCAACATGGCCGCAGTGATGATGGAAAGAATGGCTTTTTCCAGAGATCAGATTTGGGACACAAAATCCAAGCTCAATGTTTCCTTGCCGTATGCACATCTTCTCACCAAAGTTTTCAAGCACTTTGGTATTGATCTGGCAGGAGCAGTTGTTGAGAAAATGGGCCAATCAATTAGGTCCAGAAATCTCAGGAAAAGTGGTTTTTCAGTTATAGATGGTGTTTGGTCTAAGACCACAGTGGCCGAGGGAGAGGCCATCATAGGTGATATTCCTGATGTTCAGGAAGAAGCAGCAGAACCAGCAGAACCAGCAGCAGAGCAACTAGCAGCAGTCCAAGCAGCAGTAGAACAGAGAATAGAGATTGAGCCAGCAGTACCTTCACTTCCAGCAAAATTTGTAGCAGAAACACAAGCAGTAGTTGAGGCCGTAGGGTCCCCCTTGTCCAAATAGTTTCACAATCTCCAGAAGGACCTGTAGAAGAAGCAGTGGAAGGTGTAGCAGATAATCTCCCACCTCCATTATTGCCTCCATTCTCAGAGATGTAGTAGATTCAGTTCTCACCACTCCAGTCACCTCAGAGACTGGTGGAATTGTAGAAGAAGTTGTGGCATCAGGCTACATTGAGGAATCAGTGGCAGCAACAGTTCAAGAGGAGCAGTCCAGTGCTCCAACAAATGTTGTTTTGGAAGATGCTCCCATTCAGGGGGAGCAAGAATTAATGGAAAAAGATGCTCCTGCTCTGGGGAGCAATCCAAGGAAGGTCAAGCAGAAGAAGCAGCTCACATGATGAGCCAATGGGTGATGTACCAGTTGATGAAGACCTACCTCATGATCAGGATGATGTCAGAGAAGGGGAGACAGTCAGCTCCTCAGATTCAGATGATGATCAGCCTCCTCTAGTTTCAGAGGCTAAGCAAAAAGGGAAAGAAGTAGAATCCAGAGTCCCATTGTTAGCAGACACTCCTTTTGAAAGGCAAGTGAAGCAGAAAATTGTGATAAATTTGAAGCCCGTAATTGAGAGGCTTGATGCTCAAGGCACAATCCTGTGCTCTCTCCAATCAGATGTTAATTCAATCTTCATGAGCCAAGCATCAGCTACAAAGAAAATTTCCAACATAAGAAATGCTATGAAGTGGTTTAAACAGGAAATCGGCACCATGAAAAATTTGTTGGGAGACATTCTCAAGGTGGTTGGAGCTCAAATTCCTCCTCCACCTCCTGCAGCTCAGGTTCGGAGTCAGGGCCTCAAGGCCATCAGTTCAAGAGGCAGGGCCAACAGGGCCAGAAGCAGCAGCAGACCAGCAGAGGCAGCAGTAAATGTGCAAAGGCCATCTGGGCCAGCCGAGCAGGTTGAAGGGTCTCCAGGGCAAGCTGAGCAAGTGTCAGGGCCAACAGGGCCATTGGAGAGTGAATCTGTGCAGTCAGAGGCTGAAGAAGAGTCCTTGGCACCCAAGCCCCCAGCCCTCTTCTCCCTCTCACACACCTATTCCTCCAACTCCACCATCAGCTCCTCCTGCTCCACAAACATTCAAGAAGCCTCAATCCAGACCAATTTCCTCTCCCACTCCATTTCCTCCTCATTCCACCTCATCTCCTGCCTCCTCTACTACAATTCCTTCTCCTTCTCCTATCTTTGAGGCCCCTCCAGCATCCTCAGCTGGAGCCTCCTCCTCCTCCTCTGGTCCCTCCCTTGGACCAGTTGATGACCCCAACTACTTCACATTCTTTTCTTCATCCTACTCTCCACCCTCTTTCATCACTATCATACCTGAAAGAGCCCACTTAACTCTCCCTTATGGAACAGATAAAGGATGAGTTTGAGGAAGGGATCCGCAGGTCTGTGTTGAAGGTTGGAGAACATGTCCATAGGGCAGACTCTTTCAGTCCTGCCCCAAGAAGAGGAAACTTACTTCTACTTCCTCCATTTCCTCTGAACCTAAATACCCACCTTTGTGGTTTTCTCTCACAATGGACAACAAACATAACCCACTGTACAGAGAATATCTCTCAAAGATTGTTCTTGCAACTATCATTAACCTTCCCTTTCTTAATCTCACATATCATTTGCACACCATTCTACCCTACACTTCTCTTACAAAATCAGAAAAATCCAGAATATTCTCTCTTGCCCACTCCAAATCAGAAGACCAATGGGGCAAAGGTCACAAGGATCTCTTCAAGAAATTTTTTCTTGCCAATATGCTAGATTCCCTCCAAGGGACCACTCCCTGACCTTATCAGAGTGGTTCAGGTTGTATCATAGAGAACTTTGGGCCCTTCATTCAAAAGGAAATCAAAATGATCAGACATTTCATGCTATTCAACAATTACAGATATGTCCATACACTTCCAGAGGTTCAGCTTAGCCAATTTAGAAAGGCCATTTTAGCTCTGAATCGAATATCTCACATACTTCAGATGTTCAGGTAGATTTTGCTACCCTCCAAGTGCCTGAAGAGATAGCCCTTCCACAAATCCATTTTTAGTTATGGAATCCTCTGTAGGATCATCATCTTTGAGCGTTTTGCCATAGTAATGGCAGAATTAAAGTACAGAAAGGCTGCCTGGTTGCTTTTCCTAGATCCTATTTAGGGAATATCACCAGGGGCATGTAAGTGTTGAAGTTCTAGCCCCCATTCTGTCTGAATGTGAAAGGCTGACATCCTCAGAATGGTCCCAAGTTTACCCTTGTCAGCTCAGCAGTTGTTTGCACTCAATGAAGCTCAAGCCAGGGAAGGCAAACTAGCTATTTCTCCAGCTACTTTCTTGATATGAATTCTATACATCTTGTTAATGACCCTTTCAAAGTCTGGGAGGAAAGATACAAGGTTATGTAGCTCTTCATCAAGCTCTCAGAGACAACCACAATCACTATCTGTGTCCATGGATCAGTTTCTTACCTGTGCAGCTTTGGGACTATCATTTCCTGAAGATGTCTATGGATAAGAATGCATATGCTGATCGTCTCTATAAGCATTTAGATCTTCATCTCAAAAGGATGGCTTCCTCCATGGGACCAACCTACTCTTTGTCCTTTGGAGTCTTTAAAATCATTTTGAAGAGCAGGAAGCACAGACATGGGAAACCATCTCCATTTTGCCTCTCTTTTGTCTCCTGCCTTCTATTTACCTGTACCTATGCAAAGTTAATGAAATCTCTTTCTTTGTATACTCCTATTTTCTTTCTCCCTTTTCTGTGTCGAAGATTGTCTTTTTGCTCAATGACAAAAAGGGGGAGAAAATTAGCATGTCTGAATACATTCCAGTAATTTTTAAGGAAGAAAATTAGCATGTCATATCTTCAGACTGATTTCAGATTTTTCATCCGTGCTTATTGTTAGTTTTGTCATCACCAAAAAGGGGGAGATTGATGATCAGTCTGTCCCATGTATTTTAATAATTACATATGTATTTTAGTGATTAACAAAACTAAACTAGATTTTATAAAAATATCTAATGAATATTTCATAAGTCTTAAGTATAGGAAAATACTAAGGTCAAACAAGCCAATAAAGGTATGCTTACTTCTCTAAAGCTTTAATCTTTTCAACATGATATGTAAGGCCCTCTAATTTCCGTTGCATTATTTGCATTATGTGTGTATGTTGTAATGTGTATGATGTACATATTTACGTAGCATTAATTAGTAATTACGTGTACATGTGTTTATTAAACATAAATAATGTATGTATTGCATGATAATAGTATGGATACATACAAACCGTATGTATATTGCATGTATATATGCATGGTATACATGGTTTTCTGCATAATTTAGAGTTCTGGCCGAATGCCACCTTGGCGTCAAGCCTAGGCCGTTTAGGTGGTGTGCAGCGTCTAGACTGGACGCCAACACTCATCCGGCGTCCAGCGATATGGACGCCAACTTCTCTGACCTGCATGCGCAGCAGAGCTGCAAGCTTCTGAAACAAGATATGGCCACCATTGGGGGGATGCCCCAACGGCTCTGAGGGTGTCCCATCACCCTAGTGAGTGGGAGAGAGACCCTCCTTAATCCTGAAACTGAATTGGCCTCTCCCACTCTTCCCTTCACCCTTGTAAGAGGAGAGAAAGAGGAGAAAACCCTAGGAGCAAAGCTGTGAGAAAACCCATCTTACCACCCTCAAATCCGACCCTCTTGGAGCTTGATCTGAAGATCTACTGCGACAAGGAGGAAGCTGGAGCAAAGGAGAAGGCTTCCCCATCGTCCCTTGCTGTGGAGCTCATCCAAGAACCCGGAGGAAGGTGACCTGGAGGCACTTCTGCAACTTTCTTGGACTGCCAAGGAGGTCTTCACCGAGCCATAAATCCCTTGGAGGAATTTTAGAAAGGCAAGTGACCTATCCCTGATGTTCCCTTATGAGTCTAGGTTGTTTCTATGATTTTTATGAAATTTTCCTCGAGTCCTAGACCCTCCAATTCACCAAGATTCAGAGCTCGGGTCTGTGTTCTGCACAGACCGATTCGACGGCAAGGTCCTTGGACGTCCAGATCATGCTTGGCGTCCATCGACCATGCCGCTGACCCTGAGTCAGCGGCCAGAGACCGCCGCCTAGTTCCTCAGGACTGAACAGTGAACTGTTCTGCCCTTCTTCTACTTTAATTTCGATATGATTTCCGTGGTGAGGATATATGGTAAACCTTATACTCTATGTATTTTGTAAATGTGGTGTGTGAATGAATGTGGGGTGTGATGGTGAATGTGGAAATGGTATTCCTTAAACTTGTGAACATGGATTGTTGATTCTTGAAAATTTAGTTTTCATGATTAGATTGTATGAAGGCCTTGGTTTTGGTCTGATCATGAAAGTCAGTGGGTCAGTATATGTGTTTTGCAAATTTGGTAAATTATCCATGCTAGTGTAACGTTTAATAATCTGATTCGGTAGAATAAAATGAAAGCATGCAAGAATGGTTGTAGTGACCAATCCATAGATGTATGAATTAGGGTAATTTGTATTCTAAATTCATGCATATGTTAGTACTTATGTTTAAAACAGTAAGTGGCAAGTTACAAGATGTGTTACCCCATGTTAAATTAATTGTGAATGGCATGCTAATTAGGTGTTTTATTTACTGTAAATTCCATGAAGCTCAGAAAAATCTGAACACTTGAGGGTATCATCTTGAACCCAAAAACAACATGTGGTTAAAATTCAGGTCCATTTGGATCAGTAAATAAAAAGTTATGTATTTTCATGTGAAATGTGATAATTCGTGCATATGATTGTAATGTGATTAGATTTTGTTTAAAACACATGATTAGTGTGTTCACTGTGTGTTAAACTCTTGAAACTCTGTAGTACCATGTTAGGAAAAACAGAGGTATTCATGTGAGTGAGGAGTGAATGAGATGAAGTGTTATGTGTAAAACCAAGTGTAAAACGGTAAATGTGTAACTGTGCCAATATGACACTGCTTCCGTAGAGGGCAGTGGAGCTGCATCAGGGAAAAGTCCCCCTGAGAAAGTTCATTGTGTTAAGTGACCTAAGGGCATTAGGGGAAAATCCTGGAGGTGGACAAGTACCACTGGTTAGGGTGGAGACTTGTTCTCCCGATCTGCGCAGTCTAAGAGTCGCCATTGGAATGCCTAGATGGCGTCTATGTGTAATGTGATGTGTATATGTCCTTCTTTGGTGGTTTGGACTATGTGTCACAGCACCTAAATGTGTAATGTGAAATGTGTAATGTGTATGTGTCCATGTGTAAATGTGTAAGTGACATGTGAATGTGATGTGTAAAGTGAACCATGTGAAAGAGAAAACTTGTGTAAATAAAAATGTGAAACTAAAGATGTGAAAATGTGTTATTGAAAACCATGTGAGACAAATCTGAAATCATGTGAAATCAGTGAATTTATGTTGTCATCGTCATGTTATTAAGTGCAAAGATGTTTAGAATCCATGTTAGGGATAATTGGTGAAAAGGGCAAAAGATAGCATGATGTTTGATCACATGACATGTTTATGCATTATGTAGCTCTCATGCATAGGTTTTCAGCCATGAAACCATATGAAATCAGCAACTAAAGCATGTGAAAAGGTTCATGTATGTGTTTAAAAATGTGTAAAATCCATGCTAGTTGTGTTCCCTTCCATGTATGTAAAAGTTCATGTTGATAGCTCTCATGTTTTGATTCTTAAAGATTAAAGTTTCATGAGTAAATTGAATAGAGACCATGTGATAGGTGAATTTTATTTTAGAAATCTGAAAGCATGAGTTATGTATAAAATGTAGAACTTTCATGATAGGTTGAAAACTTGAATTGACTAACATGCTATGTGTGGCTAATTGTAATGTGTATGTAGAAACCACTAGGACTTATAAGTATATCATGAGTAGTGTTGCTTGTTGAGTCCTCGGACTCACTCCTTGCTTCGGCGTACAGGTATAGTTGGTGACACAGTACCTTTGGAGGAGCAGCAGAGACGGACTCCGAGCGTGGAGACTAGCTAGTTTTTTTGGAGTTCTTGAGATTGTGTATTTCATAGTATGTAATTTGAACATTGCACTAGAAGTATCATGAGAATGATGTATAAGTGTGGACATTTGTATTTAATTTCAGCAATTTAAATCATGTGGATTTTAGTTCTTTTATGTTAATTGCGAACTGCATGTATGTTTAATGTGGATGATGAATGAATGAAGACATGGTCTTTTACTTCCGCTACTCTGTTGTATATTCGCGTGTATCTCAGCTTGTATCGTTTGGGTAAATGTCCCACTGTGGCAGCACTCGCTATACCGACGTGGGTTGGTAGAACCGTACCGGTGTAATGAGGGCCGTCACAGAGATTGGTATCAGAGCGACTGGTTGAGATTGCACATGAATATACCTAAGTCATCATCCCCATTGCATGCTAAGTATGTCCACATGTGTAGAAAACACTAATAGGGAATGAAAGATAGATAAGGAAATGGTTAGAGAACTTAGTAACCTAGCTCTAATGGTGGCTGAAATTTTATTACAGCCATGGCTTCCCGTGGACGACGTGGAGGTGTGCCAGCTCGCGACGACGAGCAGAGGCGTGAGGAGCGGGCAGAGCAGCAGGCCCGGCCCCACAGGGTCCTGTGCTTCCCCACCACCACCAGTGGACTATGGAGTATTTATGCAAGGTCTGGTGCAAGCCATGCAGACGCAGGCCCACACCCAGGCAGCACTCCAGGCTCAGTTGGAGGCCCAGGTAGAATAATGAAAAACCTAAGTAGTTTGCTATTTAATTTGCATGATATTGTGTTTATTGTATATTGTTATTGTTTAATGTAGCAGGCTCAGGCCCCAGCTCAGGACCATGGTGGACCTTCCATCATGGAGCGATTCAAGAGGATGGCCCCACCCTCTTTTAAGGGGGAGAGTGATCCGCTAATGGCAGAAAGCTGGATGAGGGAGACGAAGAAAATCTTCGAGCTATCAGGTGTCCTGATGAAGACAAGGTGACCTTAGCCACTACATGCTACAGGTATGTTTTGTTTATGCTTGAATGTTGGTTGTTAAAGTTAGAAATTGTTAGTTGGTGCTTATGAAGGTGTATTGCAGGAGAGAGCTGATGTATGGTGGTCCTCCCTACTATGTACACGCTTTGAGGACGGAGCAGTAGACGTGGCGTGGGATGCGTTCGTGAGGCTCTTCCGAGCCAAGTTCGTCCCAGAGCATATCCAGGACAAGATGGAGCAAGAATTCCTTTCCCTGACGCAAGGATCAATGACAGTCCTGGAATACGAGGCAAGGTTTTCTGAACTTTCTAAATATGCACCGCATATAGTAGAGGATGAGCGCAGGAAGACCAAGAAGTTCGTGATGGGTCTCAAACCATCACTGAGGACGAGGCTCGTGGCGTTCGACCACCGCACGCTAGACGAGGCCCTCAGCGCAGCCTGCAGACAGGAGGGAGAAAGGGAGAAATGGAGCAGTATCTGGAAGAGAAGAAGGCTTCGCAGAAGAGGCCGGCGGACATTCCAGCGGCAGGATAAGAAGAAAGCGGTTTGTACCAGACACGCAGAAATCAGTGGCAGTCAGCAACTCTCAGGTACCTTCTGTACGTTCCCCCGGTGCGAAGAAAGAGTGTCCCCATTGTGGGAAGACCCATGGAGATTCCGAGTGGTGGTTAGTAGCGGGTAGATGCTTAAGTGTGGGAGCAGCACCACAAGATCAAAGATTGCCCAAGATCCAGCAGGGAGCTCAGCGTGGAGCGCCAGTACCAGCAGTAGCGGTAGCCGCGCCAGCTACAGGACGACCAGGAAGGCCTCGAGCCCCAGCTCGAGTGTTTGCGTTAGCTCGTGAGGATGCCGAGCAGGCGGAGCATGTCACCGAAGGTACAGTTTTACTTTTCGGTGTGCACGCTCGGGTTTTGTTTGATACGGGTGCTACTCACTCGTTCATTTCCAGCGGTTCGCTAGGCAGTTAGCCCTAGAGTCAGGCATAGAGTCTGAGGAGTTAGAGATTCCTTTGTCTGTGCACACCCTGCGGGTAAGGTATCGACTAGGAAGTGCATTCCGTCGTTACCTGTGTGCATCGAGGATAGATTCCTAGATGGGTGTTTCTTCTTGCTAAAGATGAAGGACTATGATTGTATCCTTGGTCTGGATTGGCTAGAGGAGCACTATGCGTTAGTGGATTGTCGTAGGAAGAAGATTGTTTTCCGCATTCCTGGTGAGGATGAGTTCTCTCATCCCTTGCCAAAGAACTTAGCGGGAAAGTTAGTTATCTCTGCCATGAAGGCGATGCGCATGGTGAACAAGGGTTGTGACGCGTTTCTTGCCAGCGTTATGCTAGTACCCGATGCTGGTTCGTCACGACTCTTGCAGAGATCGATGTGGTGCAGGAATTTCCAGATGTCTTCCCGATGACTTGTCTGGATTGCCACCGGATAGGAGATAGAGTTCACTGTAGAGTTGCTCCAGGCACCTCCTATCTCGAAGGCCCCATATCGGATGGCCCCTGCAGAGTTAGCCGAGTTGAGGAAGAAATTGCAAGAATTGCTCGATAAGGGATTTATTCGCCCTAGTGTTTCCCCTTGGGGCGCACCTGTATTATTCGTCAAGAAGAAAGAAGGGTCACTTCGGTTGTGCATTGATATAGGAAGCTAAACCAGGTGACTGTGAAGAACAGGTATCCCTTACCTCGGATTGATGAGCTATTTGACAGTTGCGAGAGGCATCAGTCTTTTCCAAGATTGACTTGCGATCTGGTTATCATCAGTTGAGGATTAGGAGTGAGGATGTGTCCAAGACGGCATTTAGAACCCGTTATGGACATTATGAGTTTTTGGGTTCTTCCTTTCGGATTGACCAACGCCCCGGCAGCGTTCATGGATCTCATGAACGGGTGTTTAGTCCGTATCTAGATAGCTTTGTTGTTGTGTTTATTGATGACGTGTTGGTCTATTCTCCGGATGAGGCCACACATCATCAGCATTTGAGGTTAGTCTTAGAGGTTCTCCGTGAGCACAAGCTGTATGCGAAGTTCAGCAAGTGCGAGTTCTGGTTGCGCGAGGTTTTTTTCTCGGGCATGTTATCTCCGGCGCTGGTGTAGCTGTTGACCCAGCAAAGTCCAGGCAGTTATGGATTGGGAGATTCTCAGGACCCCTTCGGAGATTCGTAGTTTCCTGGGTTAGCTGGTTACTATCGGCGATTCATTGAGGGTTTCTCATCCATCGCCGCCCCTTTGACAAAGCTGACCAGAAAGGGTGAGAAGTTCGTATGGTCTGAGGCATGTGAGCGCAGCTTTCAGCTATTGAAGGCTAAGCTTACTTCTGCTCCGGTATGGTATTGCCTAGTGGTCTAGAGGGCTTTGCCATTTATACGGATGCATCTCAGATTGGTTTAGGTTGTGTACTCATGCAGCAAGAGAGGGTAGTGGCTTATGCTTCTCGTCAGTTGAAGGAGCATGAGAGGAACTATCCGACTCATGATTTAGAGCTCGCAGCTGTGGTTCATGCACTGAAGATCTGGAGGCAATATCTTTATGGTGTCAGATTTGAGGTGTTACCGACACAAGAGCTTGAAGTATCTTTTCTCCCAAAAGGAATTAAAACTGAGGCAGAGAAGATGATTGAGTTCTTGAAGAACTATGACTTCGACCTTCAGTATCATCCTGGAAAGGCGAACGTCGTAGCAGATGCTATTAGTAGAAAGAGGTCTTCGCTCCAGCAGGATTGGAAGATGTTGGAGGATGCAGTGTGCTCTATGACGAGAGTTAGAGCCTCATTGTGTCAGGCCTTTGTAGCTCAGCTATCCCTTAGATCCTCAGTCTTGGATGAGGTGATTGAGCAGTAGAAAGCCGATCCTAGATTGTTAGAGTTAGTGGGTAAGGCGGGCATTGCTCGTGATGACGTGATGGACGGTGTGATTAAATTTCAGCACCGTGTTTGTGTCCCCGATGTGGTAGATGTATGTGAGCATGTGTTAGCGGAGGCTCAGAGATCGCGATTCTCTATTCATCCGGGTAACACTAAGATGTATCAAGACCTGAAGAGATCATTTTGGTGGTCCGGCATGAAGAAAGATGTTGCGGATTATGTGTCAAGATGTCTAGTATGTCAGCAGGTGAAAGCCGAGCGGCAGCGACCATCCGGCCTTATGCAGAGGATGGATATCCCCGTATGGAAGTGGGAAGTTGTCACTATGGATTTCGTATCAGGTTTGCCTCGATCTAGAAGGGGCAATGACTCGATTTGGGTAGTTGTAGATAGATTCTCGAAGACTGCTCATTTCTTGCCTATGAAGAAGAAGCAGTCAGTAGAGAGTTTAGCTAGATTGTACGTTAGCGATATCATTAGATTGCATGGTGTGCCGAAGTCGATCATTTCGGATCGAGATCCGAGATTTACTTCGAGATTGTGGAAGGTCTTCAGGATGCGTTAGGTTCGGAGCTTAAGCTCAGTTCGGCGTTTTCATCCCCAGACCGAATGGACAGTCTGAGAGGACTATCCAGACACTCGAGGATATGTTGAGAGCGTTGGTTCTGGATTGGAAGGATGATTGGGAGCGTCATTTACCTCTTGTGGAGTTCTCATACAACAACAGCTTTCATGCTAGTATTGGTATGGCTCCATTCGAGGCATTGTATGGTAGGCCCTGCAGATCTCCTTTATGTTGGGAGGAGACTGGTGATAGGCAGTTGATCGGACCGAAGTTAGTTCAGGAACTTCGGATAAGATTCAGCTTATCAGGAAAACTGTTGTTGCGGCACAGGATAGGCAGAAGAGTTATGCCGACAACAGGAGAAAGGATTGGAGGTTCGAGGTTGGCGATCATGTCTTCTTGAAGATATCGCCTACTCAAGATGTTGTCAGATTTGGCAGGCATAGCAAGCTAAGCCCTAGGTTCATTGGCCCATATGAGATTCTCAGACTTGGGCAACGTGGCGTACGAGCTAGCTTACCCCCAGCTTTGGCTAGCGTTCACCCGGTATTCCACGTATCTATGCTCAGGAGTATGTCCGAGATCTGTCTCATGTGATTACTCATGAGCCAGTGGAGATCCAGCCAGATCTTTATATGTCGAGCAACCAGTAGTCATCTTGACCGGAAGGTTCAGCATCTCGGAACAAGAGTATTGCGTCGGTGAAAGTTCTATGGCGGAACTTCTCACGTGAGGAGGCTACGTGGGAGCTTGAGGATGCGATGAAGAAGAAGTATCCCTTTTGTTTGAGTAGTGTCGTTCTAACTTCGAGGACGAAGTTCTTTAAGGGGGAGAGGGTGTAAGGCCCTCTAATTTCCGTCGCATTATTTGCATTTATGTGTGTATGTTTGTACTTGTGTATGTATGTACATATTTACGTACGCATTAATTAGTTAATTAATTCGTACTGTACATGGTTTATATTAAACATAAATAATGTATGTATTGCATGATAATAGTATGGATACAATACCGTATGTATATTGCAAGTATATATGCATGGTATGCATGGTTTTCTGCATAATTTAGAGTTCTGGCGAAGGCCACCTTGGCGTCAAGCCCAGGCCGTTTAGGTGGTGTCAGCGTCCAGACCTGGACGCCAACACTCATCCCGGCGTCCAGCGATATGGACGCCAACTTCTCTGACCTGCATGCGCAGCAGAGCTGCAAGCTTCTGAAACAAGGTATGGCCACCATTGGGGGGATGTCCCCAACGGCTCTGAGGGTGTCCCATCACCCTAGTGAGTGGGAGAGAGACCCTCCTTAATCCTGAACCCGAATTGGCCTCTCCCACTCATCCCTTCACCCTTGTAGAGGAGAAAAAGAGGAGAAAAACCCTAGGAGGAAAGCTCTGTGAGAAAACCCATCTTACCACCCCAAATCCGACCGTCTTGGAGCTTGATCTGAAGATCTACTGCGACAAGGAGGAAGCTGGAGCAAAGGAGAAGGCTTCCCCATCGTCCCCTCGCTGTGGAGCTCATCCAAGAACCTGGAAGGAAGGTGACCTTAAAGGCACTTCTGCAACTTTCTTGGGACTACCCAAGGAGGTCTTCACCGAGCCATAAATCCCTGGAGGAATTTTAGAAAGGCAAGTGACCTATCCCTAATGTTCCCTTATGAGTCTAGGTTGTTTCTATGATTTTTATGAAATTTTCCTCGAGTCCTAAACCCTCCAATTCACCAAGATTCAGAGCTCGGGTCTGTGTTTCTGCACAGACCTGATTAACGGCAAGGTCCCTGGACGTCCAGATCATGCTTGGCGTCCATTGACCATGCCGCTGACCCTGAGTCAGCGGCCAGAGACCACCGCCTAGTTCCTCAGGACTGAACAGTGAACTGTTCTGCCCTTCTTCTACTTAATTTCGATATGATTTCCGTGGTGAGAATATATGGTAAACCTTATACTCTATGTATTTTGTAAATTGTGGTGTGTGAATGAATGTGGGGTGTGATGGGTGGTGGAAATGGTATTCCTAAACTTGTGAACATGGATTGTTGATTCTTGCAAATTTAGTTTTCATGATTAGAATTGTATGAAGGCCTTGGTTTGGTCTGATCATGAAAGTCAGTGGGTCAGTATATGTGTTTTGCAAATTTAGTAAATATCCATGCTAGTGTAACGTGCTAATAAATTCGATTAGGTAGAATAAAATGAAAGCATGCAAGAATGGTTTGTAGTGACCAATCCATAGATGTATGAATTAGGGTAATGTTGTATTCTAAATTCATGCATATGTTAGTAACTTATGTTTAAAACAGTAAGTGGCAAGTTACAAGATGTGTTAAACCCCATGTTAAATTAAATTGTGAATGCATGCTAATTAGGTGTTTATTTACTGTAAATTCCATGAAGCTCAGAAAAATCTGAAAACTTGAGGGTATCATCTTGAACTCGAAAAAAGCATGTGGTTAAATTTTCAAGTCAATTGGATCAGTAAATAAAACGTTATGTTTTTTTCACGTGAAATGTGATAATTCGTGCATATGATTGTAATGTAATTAGATTTTGTTTAAACCCAACATGATTAGTGTGTTCACGGTGTGTTTAAACTCTTGAAACTCTGTAGTACATGTTAGGAAAAATAGAGGTATTCATGTGAGTGAGGAAGTGAATGAGATGAAGTGTTATGTGTAAAACCAAGTGTAAACGGTAAATGTGTAAATGTGTAACTGTGCCAATGTGACACTGCTTCCGTAGAGGGCAGTGGAGCTGTATCAGGGAAAAGTCCCCTGAGAAAGTTCATTGTGTTAAGTGACCCTAAGGGCATTAGGGGGAAATCCTGGAGGTGGACAAGTACCACTGGTTAGAGTGGAGACTTTTTTCTCCGGTCTGCGCAGTCCAAGAGTCGCATTGGAATGCCTAGATGGACTCTATGTGTAATGTGATGTGTATATGTCCTTCTTTGGTGGTTTGGACTATGTGTCACGGCACCTGAAATGTGTAATGTGTATGTCCATGTGTAAATGTGTAAGTGACATGTGAATGTGTATGTGTAAAGTGAACCATGTGAAAGAGAAAACTTGTGTAAATAAAAATGTGAAACTAAAGATGTGAAAATGTGTTATTGAAAACCATGTGAGACAATCTGAAATCATGTGAAATCAGTGAATTTATGTTGTCATCGTCATGTTATTATGTGCAAGATGTTTAGAATCCATGTTAGGATAATGGTGAAAAACGGGCAAAAGATAGCATGATTGTTTGATCACATGACATGTTTTATGCATTATTGTAGCTCTCATGCATAGGTTTTCAGCCATGAAACCATATGAAATCAGCAACCTAAGCATGTGAAAAGGTTCATGTATGTGTTTAAAAATGTGTAAATCCATGCTAGTTGTGTTTCCCTTCCATGTATGTAAAAGTTCATGTTGATAGCTCTCATGTTTTGATTCTTAAAGATTAAAGTTTCATGAGTAATTGAATAGAGACCATGTGATAGGTGAATTTTATTTTAGAAATCTGAAAGCATGAGTTATGTATAAAATGTAGAACTTTCATGATAGGTTGAAAACTTGAATTGACTAACATGCTATGTGTGGCTAATTGTAATGTGTATGTAGAAACCACTAGGACTTATAAGTGTATATCATGAGTAGTGTTGCTTGCTGAGTCCTCGGACTCACTCCTTGCTTCGGCGTACAGGTATAGTTGGTGACACAGTACCTTTGGAGGAGGTAGCAGAGACGGAATCCGAGCGTGGAGACTAGCTAGTTTTTTGGAGTTCTTTGAGAATTGTGTATTTCATAGTATGTAATTTTGAACATTGCACTAGAAGTATCATGAGAATGATGTATAAGTGTGGACATTTGTATTTAATTTCAGCAATTTAAATCATGTGGATTTTTAGTTCTTTTATGTTAATTGCGAACTGCATGTATGTTTAATGTGGATGATGAATGAATGAAGACATTGGTCTTTTACTTCCGCTACTCTGTTGTATATTCGCGTGTATCTCAGCTGTTTGTATCGTTTGGGTAAATGTCCCACTGTGGCAGCACTCGCTATACCGACGTGGGTTGGTAGAACCGTACCGGTGTAACGAGGGCCGTCATATGATATTTCTAAGTTCATATCGATTTCTGTTGAAAATCATAACTATTTCCTTATAAGACTGAAAAGTCATGTTGTTTCAAACAAGTCGATGCTGTAACGATTCTATAAGTTATCGCAACGATTTCTTTAGAGCTCGTAACGACTTTCCTGTCATAACGATTCTATAAGTTATCGCAACGATTTCTTTAGAGCTCGTAACGACTTGCCTGTCATAACGATTCTATAAGTTATCGCAACGATTTCTTTAAAGCTCATAACGACTTGCCTGTCATAACGATTCTATAAGTTATCGCAACAATTTCTTTAGAGCTCGTAACGACTTGCCTGTCATAACGATTCTATAAGTTATCGCAATGATTTCCTTAGAGCTCGTAACGACTTGCCTGTCATAACGATTCTATAAGTTATCGCAACGATTTCTTTAGAGCTCATAACGACTTGCCTGTCATAATGATTCTATAAGTTCTCGCAACGATTTCTTTAGAGTTCGTAACGACTTGCCTGTCGCAACGATTCTATAAGTCATCGTAACGATTTCTTTAGAGCTCGCAACGACTTGGTCGCTGTAACGATTTCGTAAGTTACCATAACGATTTCTTTAGAACACAACGATTTGCTTTTCATAACGATTTGATAAGTGTTTCACTACGATTTCTTCAGTAAACACAATGATTTGCTTTGTATAACGATTTGATAAGTGTTTCACAACGATTTGTTCATTAAACACAACGATTTGCTATGTCTCATAACGACTTGCTCAATCTGACTTATTCATAACGATTTCATAAGTCATATAGCCATCGATTTCATATCTTATATAGACTTGATATCTTATTCATCTTAAAGGCGTTGACTAGTCAAAGTCCACGTAGATATCTCTCTGACGCTTCTGCATTTATGAGATCTGAACGTATCTCTGCATGCATGCAGACGATATCATCCATTATTGTGCTTACTTTGTATACATCTTTTAAAACAAGCTATTTGGGATTGCTATTCTAGTGAATACTCACATCAACGTACACTGACAACAAGAGACAGCTTAGTTGTCTACTGTTCTAGCATTTAATGTGTGCAGGGTCCTGAAGACATTCTATCATACAACGTTGGACCATATAGACGCTAGAAGACCCTATCTCTTTGCATGCTCAAATGGATAAAAGATAGTTGAAGCTTCCAAATGTCAAACAGTCTAACGGCTACTCAAGAAAGAGAGACAATGGACACTTCAACGTCCACATTTCAAAAGGAAGAATAAATACAAGAGAACCGAAAAAAGAAGGATCAAGCAATAAAGCAATTTAAGCAATCAAGCATTCAAGTATTCAAATTCTTCGGCAAGAAGTCCAGAGCCTAGAACTTCATTCCTCTTTGCTGTAGCTCTTCGCTCTCTGTGTTGTAATAGATTTTCTAAGAGAGCTTATGTAGTTCTGAGAGTGCGCTTAGCTTTGATTTCTTCCTCTCAGTTCTAGTTGCTTCAGATCCTTGCTTGTCAAAAGCTCGATCTAGGGGCTTGAACTTCATTCAATTCTCTTTGAGGAGTTTTCCCTTCGGTTGTGAAGGAAGACCTGGTGGTATCCAGGGTGTAGCTCCCTTCGATTGTGAAGGAAGACCTGGTGGGGTATCCAGGGTGTTGTTTCCCTTCAGTTATGAAGGAAGACCTGGTGGGGTATCCAGGGTGTTGTTGTTCCCTTCAGGTGTGAAGGAAGACCAGCTGAGCTGGGTGCTATTGCGTCCTTAGGGGGACTGTACCCTAGTTAGTGAAATTTTGAGTTGTTGCTCAGGGACTGGACGTAGGACTCCTAAGGAAAGGAGGTCCGAACCAGGATAAACCTTGTGTTGTGTGATTGTCTTCTTTGTGTGTTTGATATTTAAAGTATCAGTCACTAACCTCCTTCGAAGAACGTTTGTGTGAATGTTTTTAGTTATAGGTATCTTCTAGATTATTTTTAAAAGACCCATTCACCCCCCCTCTGGGCTCGTTAACTGGGCATAGAGAGATGTAGTAGCCAACAAATCCTTGGAGCTTAGCTTCACACCCACTGATAAGCAATTAGCTGATATCTTCACAAAACCATTGGCTGAGGATAGATTCACAACATTGAGAAGAGAATTAGGATTGTGCAAAATGCAATGAAGCCCATACCAAACTTTAATGTATATGCTCTTTATGTGCAACGACTATGAGGTATATCAAATGGTGATCTGTGGAAGAACAAGTTATGCTTGTTTGAAAACTCTCATTATGCGTGAGAAAACATTCTCCGTCACGTATCCATAGTCAAG